>JASGCC010004473.1:0-19780 GCA_030067915.1 Hydractinia echinata | reverse complement strand
AAAACGCCGAATGAAAGCAGTTTAATCGCCGGCAACCGAAAACCCGCGATTTCCCGTAAATCCCGTATAGCGAATGTATACAAAGAAAGTAAGCAGGGAGTAAACTCATTTCCCGAACGATTTTTAAAATTATTTTTCACCACTAAAACCCATGAGACTTGTAGTTTTCAAAATATTTCATTTTTGATGAGACGCCGAATGAAAGCAGTTTAATCTCCGGCAACCGAAAACCCGCGATTTCCCGTAAATCCCGTATAGTCGAATGTATACAAAGAAAGTAAGGGAGTAAACTCATTTCCCGAACGATTTTTAAAATTATTTTTTCACCACTAAAACCCATGAGACTTGTAGTTTTCAAAATATTTTCATTTTTGATGAGACGCCGAATGAAAGCAGTTTAATCGCCGGCAACCGAAAACCCGCGATTTCCCGTAAATCCCGTATAGTCGAATGTATACAAGAAAGTAAGCAGGGAGTAAACTCATTTCCCGAACGATTTTTAAAATTATTTTTCACCACTAAAACCATGAGACTTGTAGTTTTCAAAAATATTTTCATTTTTGATGAGACGCCGAATGAAAGCAGTTTAATCGCCGGCAACCGAAAACCCGCGATTTCCCGTAAATCCGGGCTCGGCCCGTATAGTCGAATGTATACAAAGAAAGTAAGCAGGGAGTAAACTCATTTCCCGAACGATTTTTAAAATTATTTTTTCACCACTAAAACCCATGAGACTTGTAGTTTTCAAAAATATTTTCATTTTTGATGAGACGCCGAATGAAAGCAGTTTAATCGCCGGCAACCGAAAACCCGCGATTTCCCGTAAATCCCGTATAGTCGAATGTATACAAAGAAAGTAAGCAGGGAGTAAACTCATTTCCCGAACGATTTTTAAAATTATTTTTTCACCACTAAAACCATGAGACTTGTAGTTTTCAAAAATATTTCATTTTTGATGAGACGCCGAATGAAAGCAGTTTAATCGCCGGCAACCGAAAACCCGCGATTTCCCGTAAATCCCGTATAGTCGAATGTATACAAAGAAAGTAGCAGGGAGTAAACTCATTTCCCGAACGATTTTTAAAATTATTTTTTCACCACTAAAACCATGAGACTTGTAGTTTTCAAAAATATTTTCATTTTTGATGAGACGCCGAATGAAAGCAGTTTAATCGCCGGCAACCGAAAACCCGCGATTTCCCGTAAATCCCGTATAGTCGAATGTATACAAAGAAAGTAAGCAGGGAGTAAACTCATTTCCCGAACGATTTTTAAAATTATTTTTTCACCACTAAAACCATGAGACTTGTAGTTTTCAAAAATATTTTCATTTTTGATGAGACGCCGAATGAAAGCAGTTTAATCTCGGCAACCGAAAACCGCGATTTCCCGTAAATCCCGTATAGTCGAATGTATACAAAGAAAGTAGCAGGGAGTAAACTCATTTCCCGAACGATTTTTAAAATTATTTTTTCACCACTAAAACCATGAGACTTGTAGTTTTCAAAAATATTTTCATTTTTGATGAGACGCCGAATGAAAGCAGTTTAATCGCCGGCAACCGAAAACCCGCGATTTCCCGTAAATCCCGGCTCGGCCCGTATAGTCGAATGTATACAAAGAAAGTAAGCAGGGAGTAAACTCATTTCCCGAACGATTTTTAAAATTATTTTTTCACCACTAAAACCCATGAGACTTGTAGTTTTCAAAATATTTTCATTTTTGATGAGACGCCGAATGAAAGCAGTTTAATCCGGCAACCGAAAACCCGCGATTTCCCGTAAATCCGGGCTCGGCCCGTATAGTCGAATGTATACAAAGAAAGTACCCAGGGAGTAAACTCATTTCCCGAACGATTTTAAAATTATTTTTTCACCACTAAAACCATGAGACTTTAGTTTTCAAAAATTTTCATTTTTGATGAGACGCCGAATGAAAGCAGTTTAATCGCCGGCAACCGAAAACCCGCGATTTCCCGTAAATCCGGGCTCGGCCCGTATAGTCGAATGTATACAAAGAAAGTACCCAGGGAGTAAACTCATTTCCCGAACGATTTTTAAAATTATTTTTTCACCACTAAAACCCATGAGACTTGTAGTTTTCAAAAATATTTTCATTTTTGATGAGACGCCGAATGAAAGCAGTTTAATCGCCGGCAACCGAAAACCGCGATTTCCCGTAAATCCCCTCGGCCCGTATAGTCGAATGTATACAAAGAAAGTAGCAGGGAGTAAACTCATTTCCCGAACGATTTTTAAAATTATTTTTTCACCACTAAAACCATGAGACTTGTAGTTTTCAAAAATATTTTCATTTTTGATGAGACGCCGAATGAAAGCAGTTTAATCCCGGCAACCGAAAACCCGCGATTTCCCGTAAATCCCGGGCTCGGCCCGTATAGTCGAATGTATACAAAGAAAGTACCAGGGAGTAAACTCATTTCCCGAACGATTTTTAAAATTATTTTTTCACCACTAAAACCCATGAGACTTGTAGTTTTCAAAAATTTTCATTTTTGATGAGACGCCGAATGAAAGCAGTTTAATCCCCGGCAACCGAAAACCCGCGATTTCCCGTAAATCCCGGGCTCGGCCCGTATAGTCGAATGTATACAAAGAAAGTACCCAGGGAGTAAACTCATTTCCCGAACGATTTTTAAAATTATTTTTTCACCACTAAAACCCATGAGACTTGTAGTTTTCAAAAATGTTTTCATTTTTGATGAGACGCCGAATGAAAGCAGTTTAATCGCCGGCAACCGAAAACCCGCGATTTCCCGTAAATCCCGGCTCGGCCCGTATACTCGAATGTATACAAAGAAAGTAGCAGGGAGTAAACTCATTTCCCGAACGATTTTTAAAATTATTTTTTCACCACTAAAACCCATGAGACTTGTAGTTTTCAAAAATGTTTTCATTTTTGATGAGACGCCGAATGAAAGCAGTTTAATCGCCGGCAACCGAAAACCCGCGATTTCCCGTAAATCCCGGGCTCGGCCCGTATAGTCGAATGTATACAAAGAAAGTACCCAGGGAGTAAACTCATTTCCCGAACGATTTTTAAAATTATTTTTTCACCACTAAAACCATGAGACTTGTAGTTTTCAAAAATGTTTTCATTTTTGATGAGACGCCGAATGAAAGCAGTTTAATCGCCGGCAACCGAAAACCCGCGATTTCCCGTAAATCCGGGCTCGGCCGTATAGTCGAATGTATACAAAGAAAGTACCCAGGGAGTAAACTCATTTCCCGAACGATTTTTAAAATTATTTTTCACCACTAAAACCATGAGACTTGTAGTTTTAAAAATGTTTTCATTTTTGATGAGACGCCGAATGAAAGCAGTTTAATCGCCGGCAACCGAAAACCCGCGATTTCCCGTAAATCCCGGCTCGGCCCGTATAGTCGAATGTATACAAAGAAAGTACCCAGGGAGTAAACTCATTTCCCGAACGATTTTTAAAATTATTTTTTCACCACTAAAACCCATGAGACTTGTAGTTTTCAAAAATGTTTTCATTTTTGATGAGACGCCGAATGAAAGCAGTTTAATCGCCGGCAACCGAAAACCCGCGATTTCCCGTAAATCCCGGGCTCGGCCCGTATAGTCGAATGTATACAAAGAAAGTACCCAGGGAGTAAACTCATTTCCCGAACGATTTTTAAAATTATTTTTTCACCACTAAAACCCATGAGACTTGTAGTTTTCAAAAATGTTTTCATTTTTGATGAGACGCCGAATGAAAGCAGTTTAATCGTCGGAAACCATAAACTGCGATTTCCGGTAAATCCCGGGCTCGGCCCGTATAGTCGAATGTATACAAGGAAAGTACCCAGGGAGTAAACTCATTTCCCGAATGATTTTTAAAATTATTTTTTCACCACTAAAACCCATGAGACTTGTAGTTTTCAAAATGTTTTCATTTTTGATGAGACGCCGAATGAAAGCAGTTTAATCGCCGGCAACCGAAAACCCGCGATTTCCCGTAAATCCCGGCTCGGCCGTATAGTCGAATGTATACAAAGAAAGTACCCAGGAGTAAACTCATTTCCCGAACGATTTTAAAATTATTTTTTCACCACTAAAACCCATGAGACTTGTAGTTTTCAAAAATGTTTTCATTTTTGATGAGACGCCGAATGAAAGCAGTTTAATCGCCGGCAACCGAAAACCCGCGATTTCCCGTAAATCCCGGGCTCGGCTCGTATAGTCGAATGTATACAAAGAAAGTACCCAGGGAGTAAACTCATTTCCCGAACGATTTTAAAATTATTTTTTCACCACTAAAACCCATGAGACTTGTAGTTTTCAAAAATGTTTTCATTTTTGATGAGACGCCGAATGAAAGCAGTTTAATCGCCGGCAACCGAAAACCCGCGATTTCCCGTAAATCCCGGGCTCGGCCGTATAGTCGAATGTATACAAAGAAAGTACCCAGGGAGTAAACTCATTTCCCGAACGATTTTAAAATTATTTTTTCACCACTAAAACCCATGAGACTTGTAGTTTTCAAAAATGTTTTCATTTTTGATGAGACGCCGAATGAAAGCAGTTTAATCGCCGGCAACCGAAAACCCGCGATTTCCCGTAAATCCCGGGCTCGGCCCGTATAGTCGAATGTATACAAAGAAAGTACCCAGGGAGTAAACTCATTTCCCGAACGATTTTTAAAATTATTTTTTCACCACTAAAACCCATGAGACTTGTAGTTTTCAAAAATGTTTTCATTTTTGATGAGACGCCGAATGAAAGCAGTTTAATCGCCGGCAACCGAAAACCCGCGATTTCCCGTAAATCCCGGGCTCGGCCCGTATAGTCGAATGTATACAAAGAAAGTACCCAGGGAGTAAACTCATTTCCCGAACGATTTTTAAAATTATTTTTTCACCACTAAAACCCATGAGACTTGTAGTTTTCAAAAATTTTCATTTTTGATGAGACGCCGAATGAAAGCAGTTTAATCGCCGGCAACCGAAAACCCGCGATTTCCCGTAAATCCCGGGCTCGGCCCGTATAGTCGAATGTATACAAAGAAAGTACCCAGGGAGTAAACTCATTTCCCGAACGATTTTTAAAATTATTTTTTCACCACTAAAACCCATGAGACTTGTAGTTTTCAAAAATGTTTTCATTTTTGATGAGACGCCGAATGAAAGCAGTTTAATCGCCGGCAACCGAAAACCCGCGATTTCCCGTAAATCCCGGGCTCGGCCCGTATAGTCGAATGTATACAAAGAAAGTACCCAGGGAGTAAACTCATTTCCCGAACGATTTTTAAAATTATTTTTTCACCACTAAAACCCATGAGACTTGTAGTTTTCAAAAATGTTTTCATTTTTGATGAGACGCCGAATGAAAGCAGTTTAATCGCCGGCAACCGAAAACCCGCGATTTCCCGTAAATCCCGGGCTCGGCCCGTATAGTCGAATGTATACAAAGAAAGTACCCAGGGAGTAAACTCATTTCCCGAACGATTTTTAAAATTATTTTTTCACCACTAAAACCCATGAGACTTGTAGTTTTCAAAAATTTTCATTTTTGATGAGACGCCGAATGAAAGCAGTTTAATCGCCGGCAACCGAAAACCCGCGATTTCCCGTAAATCCCGGGCTCGGCCCGTATAGTCGAATGTATACAAAGAAAGTACCCAGGGAGTAAACTCATTTCCCGAACGATTTTTAAAATTATTTTTTCACCACTAAAACCCATGAGACTTGTAGTTTTCAAAAATATTTTCATTTTTGATGAGACGCCGAATGAAAGCAGTTTAATCGCCGGCAACCGAAAACCCGCGATTTCCCGTAAATCCCGGGCTCGGCCCGTATAGTCGAATGTATACAAAGAAAGTACCCAGGGAGTAAACTCATTTCCCGAACGATTTTTAAAATTATTTTTTCACCACTAAAACCCATGAGACTTGTAGTTTTCAAAAATGTTTTCATTTTTGATGAGACGCCGAATGAAAGCAGTTTAATCGCCGGCAACCGAAAACCCGCGATTTCCCGTAAATCCCGGGCTCGGCCCGTATAGTCGAATGTATACAAAGAAAGTACCCAGGGAGTAAACTCATTTCCCGAACGATTTTTAAAATTATTTTTTCACCACTAAAACCCATGAGACTTTTTTCAAAAATTTTCATTTTTGATGAGACGCCGAATGAAAGCAGTTTAATCGCCGGCAACCGAAAACCCGCGATTTCCCGTAAATCCCGGGCTCGGCCCGTATAGTCGAATGTATACAAAGAAAGTACCCAGGGAGTAAACTCATTTCCCGAACGATTTTTAAAATTATTTTTTCACCACTAAAACCCATGAGACTTGTAGTTTTCAAAAATGTTTTCATTTTTGATGAGACGCCGAATGAAAGCAGTTTAATCGCCGGCAACCGAAAACCCGCGATTTCCCGTAAATCCCGGGCTCGGCCCGTATAGTCGAATGTATACAAAGAAAGTACCCAGGGAGTAAACTCATTTCCCGAACGATTTTTAAAATTATTTTTTCACCACTAAAACCCATGAGACTTGTAGTTTTCAAAAATGTTTTCATTTTTGATGAGACGCCGAATGAAAGCAGTTTAATCGCCGGCAACCGAAAACCCGCGATTTCCCGTAAATCCCGGGCTCGGCCCGTATAGTCGAATGTATACAAAGAAAGTACCCAGGGAGTAAACTCATTTCCCGAACGATTTTTAAAATTATTTTTTCACCACTAAAACCCATGAGACTTGTAGTTTTCAAAAATGTTTTCATTTTTGATGAGACGCCGAATGAAAGCAGTTTAATCGCCGGCAACCGAAAACCCGCGATTTCCCGTAAATCCCGGGCTCGGCCCGTATAGTCGAATGTATACAAAGAAAGTACCCAGGGAGTAAACTCATTTCCCGAACGATTTTTAAAATTATTTTTTCACCACTAAAACCCATGAGACTTGTAGTTTTCAAAAATATTTTCATTTTTGATGAGACGCCGAATGAAAGCAGTTTAATCGCCGGCAACCGAAAACCCGCGATTTCCCGTAAATCCCGGGCTCGGCCCGTATAGTCGAATGTATACAAAGAAAGTACCCAGGGAGTAAACTCATTTCCCGAACGATTTTTAAAATTATTTTTTCACCACTAAAACCCATGAGACTTGTAGTTTTCAAAAATGTTTTCATTTTTGATGAGACGCCGAATGAAAGCAGTTTAATCGCCGGCAACCGAAAACCCGCGATTTCCCGTAAATCCCGGGCTCGGCCCGTATAGTCGAATGTATACAAAGAAAGTACCCAGGGAGTAAACTCATTTCCCGAACGATTTTTAAAATTATTTTTTCACCACTAAAACCCATGAGACTTTAGTTTTCAAAAATGTTTTCATTTTTGATGAGACGCCGAATGAAAGCAGTTTAATCGCCGGCAACCGAAAACCCGCGATTTCCCGTAAATCCCGGGCTCGGCCCGTATAGTCGAATGTATACAAAGAAAGTACCCAGGGAGTAAACTCATTTCCCGAACGATTTTTAAAATTATTTTTTCACCACTAAAACCCATGAGACTTGTAGTTTTCAAAAATGTTTTCATTTTTGATGAGACGCCGAATGAAAGCAGTTTAATCGCCGGCAACCGAAAACCCGCGATTTCCCGTAAATCCCGGGCTCGGCCCGTATAGTCGAATGTATACAAAGAAAGTACCCAGGGAGTAAACTCATTTCCCGAACGATTTTTAAAATTATTTTTTCACCACTAAAACCCATGAGACTTGTAGTTTTCAAAAATGTTTTCATTTTTGATGAGACGCCGAATGAAAGCAGTTTAATCGCCGGCAACCGAAAACCCGCGATTTCCCGTAAATCCCGGGCTCGGCCCGTATAGTCGAATGTATACAAAGAAAGTACCCAGGGAGTAAACTCATTTCCCGAACGATTTTTAAAATTATTTTTTCACCACTAAAACCCATGAGACTTGTAGTTTTCAAAAATGTTTTCATTTTTGATGAGACGCCGAATGAAAGCAGTTTAATCGCCGGCAACCGAAAACCCGCGATTTCCCGTAAATCCGGCTCGGCCGTATAGTCGAATGTATACAAAGAAAGTACCCAGGGAGTAAACTCATTTCCCGAACGATTTTTAAAATTATTTTTTCACCACTAAAACCCATGAGACTTGTAGTTTTCAAAAATGTTTTCATTTTTGATGAGACGCCGAATGAAAGCAGTTTAATCGCCGGCAACCGAAAACCCGCGATTTCCCGTAAATCCCGGGCTCGGCCCGTATAGTCGAATGTATACAAAGAAAGTACCCAGGGAGTAAACTCATTTCCCGAACGATTTTTAAAATTATTTTTTCACCACTAAAACCCATGAGACTTGTAGTTTTCAAAAATGTTTTCATTTTTGATGAGACGCCGAATGAAAGCAGTTTAATCGCCGGCAACCGAAAACCCGCGATTTCCCGTAAATCCCGGGCTCGGCCCGTATAGTCGAATGTATACAAAGAAAGTACCCAGGGAGTAAACTCATTTCCCGAACGATTTTTAAAATTATTTTTTCACCACTAAAACCCATGAGACTTGTAGTTTTCAAAAATGTTTTCATTTTTGATGAGACGCCGAATGAAAGCAGTTTAATCGCCGGGAACCGAAAACCCGCGATTTCCCGTAAATCCCGGCTCGGCCCGTATAGTCGAATGTATACAAAGAAAGTACCCAGGGAGTAAACTCATTTCCCGAACGATTTTTAAAATTATTTTTTCACCACTAAAACCCATGAGACTTGTAGTTTTCAAAAATTTTTGCATTTTTGATGAGACGCCGAATGAAAGCAGTTTAATCGCCGGCAACCGAAAACCCGCGATTTCCCGTAAATCCCGGCTCGGCCCGTATAGTCGAATGTATACAAAGAAAGTACCCAGGGAGTAAACTCATTTCCCGAACGATTTTTAAAATTATTTTTTCACCACTAAAACCCATGAGACTTGTAGTTTTCAAAAATGTTTTCATTTTTGATGAGACGCCGAATGAAAGCAGTTTAATCGCCGGCAACCGAAAACCCGCGATTTCCCGTAAATCCCGGGCTCGGCCCGTATAGTCGAATGTATACAAAGAAAGTACCCAGGGAGTAAACTCATTTCCCGAACGATTTTTAAAATTATTTTTTCACCACTAAAACCCATGAGACTTGTAGTTTTCAAAAATGTTTTCATTTTTGATGAGACGCCGAATGAAAGCAGTTTAATCGCCGGCAACCGAAAACCCGCGATTTCCCGTAAATCCCGGGCTCGGCCCGTATAGTCGAATGTATACAAAGAAAGTACCCAGGGAGTAAACTCATTTCCCGAACGATTTTTAAAATTATTTTTTCACCACTAAAACCCATGAGACTTGTAGTTTTCAAAAATGTTTTCATTTTTGATGAGACGCCGAATGAAAGCAGTTTAATCGCCGGCAACCGAAAACCCGCGATTTCCCGTAAATCCCGGGCTCGGCCCGTATAGTCGAATGTATACAAAGAAAGTACCCAGGGAGTAAACTCATTTCCCGAACGATTTTTAAAATTATTTTTTCACCACTAAAACCCATGAGACTTGTAGTTTTCAAAAATGTTTTCATTTTTGATGAGACGCCGAATGAAAGCAGTTTAATCGCCGGCAACCGAAAACCCGCGATTTCCCGTAAATCCCGGGCTCGGCCCGTATAGTCGAATGTATACAAAGAAAGTACCAGGGAGTAAACTCATTTCCCGAACGATTTTTAAAATTATTTTTTCACCACTAAAACCCATGAGACTTGTAGTTTTCAAAAATGTTTTCATTTTTGATGAGACGCCGAATGAAAGCAGTTTAATCGCCGGCAACCGAAAACCCGCGATTTCCCGTAAATCCCGGGCTCGGCCGTATAGTCGAATGTATACAAAGAAAGTACCCAGGGAGTAAACTCATTTCCCGAACGATTTTTAAAATTATTTTTTCACCACTAAAACCCATGAGACTTGTAGTTTTCAAAAATGTTTTCATTTTTGATGAGACGCCGAATGAAAGCAGTTTAATCGCCGGCAACCGAAAACCCGCGATTTCCCGTAAATCCCGGGCTCGGCCCGTATAGTCGAATGTATACAAAGAAAGTACCCAGGGAGTAAACTCATTTCCCGAACGATTTTTAAAATTATTTTTTCACCACTAAAACCCATGAGACTTGTAGTTTTCAAAAATGTTTTCATTTTTGATGAGACGCCGAATGAAAGCAGTTTAATCGCCGGCAACCGAAAACCCGCGATTTCCCGTAAATCCCGGGCTCGGCCCGTATAGTCGAATGTATACAAAGAAAGTACCCAGGGAGTAAACTCATTTCCCGAACGATTTTTAAAATTATTTTTTCACCACTAAAACCCATGAGACTTGTAGTTTTCAAAAATTTTTCATTTTTGATGAGACGCCGAATGAAAGCAGTTTAATCGCCGGCAACCGAAAACCCGCGATTTCCCGTAAATCCCGTATAGTCGAATGTATACAAAGAAAGTACCCAGGGAGTAAACTCATTTCCCGAACGATTTTTAAAATTATTTTTTCACCACTGAAACCCATGAGACTTTTAGTTTTCAAAAATTTTTTTATTTTTGATTAGACGCCGAATGAAAGCAGTTTAATCGTCGGAAACCGCAAACCTGCGATTTCCCGTAAATGCCGGGCTCGGCCCGTATAGTCGAATGTATAGAAAGAAAGTACCAAGTGAGTAAACTCATTTCCCGAACGAATTTTAAAATTATTTTTTCACCACTAAAACCCATGAGACTTGTAGTTTTCAAAAATGTTTTCATTTTTGATGAGACGCCGAATGAAAGCAGTTTAATCGCCGGCAACCGAAAACCCGCGATTTCCCGTAAATCCCGGCTCGGCCGTATAGTCGAATGTATACAAAGAAAGTACCCAGGGAGTAAACTCATTTCCCGAACGATTTTAAAATTATTTTTTCACCACTAAAACCCATGAGACTTGTAGTTTTCAAAAATGTTTTCATTTTTGATGAGACGCCGAATGAAAGCAGTTTAATCGCCGGCAACCGAAAACCCGCGATTTCCCGTAAATCCCGGCTCGGCCCGTATAGTCGAATGTATACAAAGAAAGTACCCAGGGAGTAAACTCATTTCCCGAACGATTTTTAAAATTATTTTTTCACCACTAAAACCCATGAGACTTGTAGTTTTCAAAAATGTTTTCATTTTTGATGAGACGCCGAATGAAAGCAGTTTAATCGCCGGCAACCGAAAACCCGCGATTTCCCGTAAATCCCGGCTCGGCCGTATAGTCGAATGTATACAAAGAAAGTACCCAGGGAGTAAACTCATTTCCCGAACGATTTTTAAAATTATTTTTTCACCACTAAAACCCATGAGACTTGTAGTTTTCAAAAATGTTTTCATTTTTGATGAGACGCCGAATGAAAGCAGTTTAATCGCCGGCAACCGAAAACCCGCGATTTCCCGTAAATCCCGGGCTCGGCCGTATAGTCGAATGTATACAAAGAAAGTACCCAGGGAGTAAACTCATTTCCCGAACGATTTTTAAAATTATTTTTTCACCACTAAAACCCATGAGACTTGTAGTTTTCAAAAATGTTTTCATTTTTGATGAGACGCCGAATGAAAGCAGTTTAATCGCCGGCAACCGAAAACCCGCGATTTCCCGTAAATCCCGGCTCGGCCGTATAGTCGAATGTATACAAAGAAAGTAACCAGGGAGTAAACTCATTTCCCGAACGATTTTTAAAATTATTTTTTCACCACTAAAACCCATGAGACTTGTAGTTTTCAAAAATGTTTTCATTTTTGATGAGACGCCGAATGAAAGCAGTTTAATCGCCGGCAACCGAAAACCCGCGATTTCCCGTAAATCCCGGGCTCGGCCCGTATAGTCGAATGTATACAAAGAAAGTACCCAGGGAGTAAACTCATTTCCCGAACGATTTTTAAAATTATTTTTTCACCACTAAAACCCATGAGACTTGTAGTTTTCAAAAATGTTTTCATTTTTGATGAGACGCCGAATGAAAGCAGTTTAATCGCCGGCAACCGAAAACCCGCGATTTCCCGTAAATCCCGGGCTCGGCCCGTATAGTCGAATGTATACAAAGAAAGTACCCAGGGAGTAAACTCATTTCCCGAACGATTTTTAAAATTATTTTTTCACCACTAAAACCCATGAGACTTGTAGTTTTCAAAAATGTTTTCATTTTTGATGAGACGCCGAATGAAAGCAGTTTAATCGCCGGCAACCGAAAACCCGCGATTTCCCGTAAATCCCGGCTCGGCCCGTATAGTCGAATGTATACAAAGAAAGTACCCAGGGAGTAAACTCATTTCCCGAACGATTTTTAAAATTATTTTTTCACCACTAAAACCCATGAGACTTGTAGTTTTCAAAAATGTTTTCATTTTTGATGAGACGCCGAATGAAAGCAGTTTAATCGCCGGCAACCGAAAACCCGCGATTTCCCGTAAATCCCGGCTCGGCCGTATAGTCGAATGTATACAAAGAAAGTACCCAGGGAGTAAACTCATTTCCCGAACGATTTTTAAAATTATTTTTTCACCACTAAAACCCATGAGACTTGTAGTTTTCAAAAATGTTTTCATTTTTGATGAGACGCCGAATGAAAGCAGTTTAATCGCCGGCAACCGAAAACCCGCGATTTCCCGTAAATCCCGGGCTCGGCCGTATAGTCGAATGTATACAAAGAAAGTACCCAGGGAGTAAACTCATTTCCCGAACGATTTTTAAAATTATTTTTTCACCACTAAAACCCATGAGACTTGTAGTTTTCAAAAATGTTTTCATTTTTGATGAGACGCCGAATGAAAGCAGTTTAATCGCCGGCAACCGAAAACCCGCGATTTCCCGTAAATCCGGGCTCGGCCGTATAGTCGAATGTATACAAAGAAAGTACCCAGGGAGTAAACTCATTTCCCGAACGATTTTTAAAATTATTTTTTCACCACTAAAACCCATGAGACTTGTAGTTTTCAAAAATGTTTTCATTTTTGATGAGACGCCGAATGAAAGCAGTTTAATCGCCGGCAACCGAAAACCCGCGATTTCCCGTAAATCCCGGGCTCGGCCGTATAGTCGAATGTATACAAAGAAAGTACCCAGGGAGTAAACTCATTTCCCGAACGATTTTTAAAATTATTTTTTCACCACTAAAACCCATGAGACTTGTAGTTTTCAAAAATGTTTTCATTTTTGATGAGACGCCGAATGAAAGCAGTTTAATCGCCGGCAACCGAAAACCCGCGATTTCCCGTAAATCCCGGGCTCGGCCCGTATAGTCGAATGTATACAAAGAAAGTACCCAGGGAGTAAACTCATTTCCCGAACGATTTTTAAAATTATTTTTTCACCACTAAAACCCATGAGACTTGTAGTTTTCAAAAATGTTTTCATTTTTGATGAGACGCCGAATGAAAGCAGTTTAATCGCCGGCAACCGAAAACCCGCGATTTCCCGTAAATCCCGGCTCGGCCCGTATAGTGGAATGTATACAAAGAAAGTACCCAGGGAGTAAACTCATTTCCCGAACGATTTTTAAAATTATTTTTTCACCACTAAAACCCATGAGACTTGTAGTTTTCAAAAATTTTTCATTTTTGATGAGACGCCGAATGAAAGCAGTTTAATCGCCGGCAACCGAAAACCCGCGATTTCCCGTAAATCCCGGCTCGGCCCGTATAGTCGAATGTATACAAAGAAAGTAAGGGAGTAAACTCATTTCCCGAACGATTTTTAAAATTATTTTTTCACCACTAAAACCCATGAGACTTGTAGTTTTCAAAAATGTTTTCATTTTTGATGAGACGCCGAATGAAAGCAGTTTAATCGCCGGCAACCGAAAACCCGCGATTTCCCGTAAATCCCGGGCTCGGCCCGTATAGTCGAATGTATACAAAGAAAGTACCCAGGGAGTAAACTCATTTCCCGAACGATTTTTAAAATTATTTTTTCACCACTAAAACCCATGAGACTTGTAGTTTTCAAAAATGTTTTCATTTTTGATGAGACGCCGAATGAAAGCAGTTTAATCGCCGGCAACCGAAAACCCGCGATTTCCCGTAAATCCCGGCTCGGCCCGTATACTCGAATGTATACAAAGAAAGTACCCAGGGAGTAAACTCATTTCCCGAACGATTTTAAAATTATTTTTTCACCACTAAAACCCATGAGACTTGTAGTTTTCAAAAATGTTTTCATTTTTGATGAGACGCCGAATGAAAGCAGTTTAATCGCCGGCAACCGAAAACCCGCGATTTCCCGTAAATCCCGGCTCGGCCCGTATAGTCGAATGTATACAAAGAAAGTACCCAGGGAGTAAACTCATTTCCCGAACGATTTTTAAAATTATTTTTTCACCACTAAAACCCATGAGACTTGTAGTTTTCAAAAATGTTTTCATTTTTGATGAGACGCCGAATGAAAGCAGTTTAATCGCCGGCAACCGAAAACCCGCGATTTCCCGTAAATCCCGGGCTCGGCCGTATAAGTCGAATGTATACAAAGAAAGTACCCAGGGAGTAAACTCATTTCCCGAACGATTTTTAAAATTATTTTTTCACCACTAAAACCCATGAGACTTGTAGTTTTCAAAAATGTTTTCATTTTTGATGAGACGCCGAATGAAAGCAGTTTAATCGCCGGCAACCGAAAACCCGCGATTTCCCGTAAATCCCGGCTCGGACGTATAGTGGAATGTATACAAAGAAAGTACCCAGGGAGTAAACTCATTTCCCGAACGATTTTTAAAATTATTTTTTCACCACTAAAACCCATGAGACTTGTAGTTTTCAAAAATGTTTTCATTTTTGATGAGACGCCGAATGAAAGCAGTTTAATCGCCGGCAACCGAAAACCCGCGATTTCCCGTAAATCCCGGGCTCGGCCCGTATAGTCGAATGTATACAAAGAAAGTACCCAGGGAGTAAACTCATTTCCCGAACGATTTTTAAAATTATTTTTTCACCACTAAAACCCATGAGACTTGTAGTTTTCAAAAATGTTTTCATTTTTGATGAGACGCCGAATGAAAGCAGTTTAATCGCCGGCAACCGAAAACCCGCGATTTCCCGTAAATCCCGGCTCGGCCCGTATAGTCGAATGTATACAAAGAAAGTAACCCAGGGAGTAAACTCATTTCCCGAACGATTTTAAAATTATTTTTTCACCACTAAAACCCATGAGACTTGTAGTTTTCAAAAATTTTCATTTTTGATGAGACGCCGAATGAAAGCAGTTTAATCGGCAACCGAAAACCCGCGATTTCCCGTAAATCCCGGGCTCGGCCGTATAGTCGAATGTATACAAAGAAAGTACCCAGGGAGTAAACTCATTTCCCGAACGATTTTTAAAATTATTTTTTCACCACTAAAACCCATGAGACTTGTAGTTTTCAAAAATGTTTTCATTTTTGATGAGACGCCGAATGAAAGCAGTTTAATCGCCGGCAACCGAAAACCCGCGATTTCCCGTAAATCCCGGCTCGGCCGTATAGTCGAATGTATACAAAGAAAGTACCCAGGGAGTAAACTCATTTCCCGAACGATTTTTAAAATTATTTTTTCACCACTAAAACCCATGAGACTTGTAGTTTTCAAAAATGTTTTCATTTTTGATGAGACGCCGAATGAAAGCAGTTTAATCGCCGGCAACCGAAAACCCGCGATTTCCCGTAAATCCCGGCTCGGCCCGTATAGTCGAATGTATACAAAGAAAGTACCCAGGGAGTAAACTCATTTCCCGAACGATTTTTAAAATTATTTTTCACCACTAAAACCCATGAGACTTGTAGTTTTCAAAAATTTTCATTTTTGATGAGACGCCGAATGAAAGCAGTTTAATCGCCGGCAACCGAAAACCCGCGATTTCCCGTAAATCCCGGCTCGGCCCGTATAGTCGAATGTATACAAAGAAAGTACCCAGGGAGTAAACTCATTTCCCGAACGATTTTTAAAATTATTTTTTCACCACTAAAACCCATGAGACTTGTAGTTTTCAAAAATGTTTTCATTTTTGATGAGACGCCGAATGAAAGCAGTTTAATCGCCGGCAACCGAAAACCCGCGATTTCCCGTAAATCCCGGCTCGGCCCGTATAGTCGAATGTATACAAAGAAAGTACCCAGGGAGTAAACTCATTTCCCGAACGATTTTTAAAATTATTTTTCACCACTAAAACCCATGAGACTTGTAGTTTTCAAAAATGTTTTCATTTTTGATGAGACGCCGAATGAAAGCAGTTTAATCGCCGGCAACCGAAAACCCGCGATTTCCCGTAAATCCCGGCTCGGCCGTATAGTCGAATGTATACAAAGAAAGTACCCAGGGAGTAAACTCATTTCCCGAACGATTTTTAAAATTATTTTTTCACCACTAAAACCCATGAGACTTGTAGTTTTCAAAAATGTTTTCATTTTTGATGAGACGCCGAATGAAAGCAGTTTAATCGCCGGCAACCGAAAACCGCGATTTCCCGTAAATCCCGGGCTCGGCCGTATAGTCGAATGTATACAAAGAAAGTACCCAGGGAGTAAACTCATTTCCCGAACGATTTTTAAAATTATTTTTTCACCACTAAAACCCATGAGACTTGTAGTTTTCAAAAATGTTTTCATTTTTGATGAGACGCCGAATGAAAGCAGTTTAATCGCCGGCAACCGAAAACCCGCGATTTCCCGTAAATCCCGGCTCGGCCGTATAGTCGAATGTATACAAAGAAAGTACCCAGGGAGTAAACTCATTTCCCGAACGATTTTTAAAATTATTTTTTCACCACTAAAACCCATGAGACTTGTAGTTTTAAAAATGTTTTCATTTTTGATGAGACGCCGAATGAAAGCAGTTTAATCGCCGGCAACCGAAAACCCGCGATTTCCCGTAAATCCCGGCTCGGCCCGTATAGTCGAATGTATACAAAGAAAGTACCCAGGGAGTAAACTCATTTCCCGAACGATTTTTAAAATTATTTTTTCACCACTAAAACCCATGAGACTTGTAGTTTTCAAAAATGTTTTCATTTTTGATGAGACGCCGAATGAAAGCAGTTTAATCGCCGGCAACCCAAAACCCGCGATTTCCCGTAAATCCCGGGCTCGGCACGTATAGTCGAATGTATACAAAGAAAGTACCCAGGGAGTAAACTCATTTCCCGAACGATTTTTAAAATTATTTTTTCACCACTAAAACCCATGAGACTTGTAGTTTTCAAAAATGTTTTCATTTTTGATGAGACGCCGAATGAAAGCAGTTTAATCGCCGGCAACCGAAAACCCGCGATTTCCCGTAAATCCGGGCTCGGCCGTATAGTCGAATGTATACAAAGAAAGTACCCAGGGAGTAAACTCATTTCCCGAACGATTTTTAAAATTATTTTTTCACCACTAAAACCCATGAGACTTGTAGTTTTCAAAAATGTTTTCATTTTTGATGAGACGCCGAATGAAAGCAGTTTAATCGCCGGCAACCGAAAACCCGCGATTTCCCGTAAATCCCGGGCTCGGCCCGTATAGTCGAATGTATACAAAGAAAGTACCCAGGGAGTAAACTCATTTCCCGAACGATTTTTAAAATTATTTTTTCACCACTAAAACCCATGAGACTTGTAGTTTTCAAAAATGTTTTCATTTTTGATGAGACGCCGAATGAAAGCAGTTTAATCGCCGGCAACCGAAAACCCGCGATTTCCCGTAAATCCCGGGCTCGGCCCGTATAGTCGAATGTATACAAAGAAAGTACCCAGGGAGTAAACTCATTTCCCGAACGATTTTTAAAATTATTTTTTCACCACTAAAACCCATGAAACTCGTAGTTTTCAAAATGTTCTCATTTTTGATGAGACGCCGAATGAAAGCAGTTTAATCACCGGCAACCAAAAACCCGCGATTTCCCGTAAATCTCGGCCCGTATAGTCGAATGTATACAAAGAAAGTACCCAGGGAGTAAACTCATTTCCCGAACGATTTTTAAAATTATTTTTTCACCACTAAAACCCATGAGACTTGTAGTTTTCAAAAATATTTTCATTTTTGATGAGACGCCGAATGAAAGCAGTTTAATCGCCGGCAACCGAAAACCCGCGATTTCCCGTAAATCCCGGGCTCGGCCCGTATAGTCGAATGTATACAAAGAAAGTACCCAGGGAGTAAACTCATTTCCCGAACGATTTTTAAAATTATTTTTCACCACTAAAACCCATGAGACTTGTAGTTTTCAAAAATGTTTTCATTTTTGATGAGACGCCGAATGAAAGCAGTTTAATCGCCGGCAACCGAAAACCCGCGATTTCCCGTAAATCCCGGCTCGGCCCGTATAGTCGAATGTATACAAAGAAAGTACCCAGGGAGTAAACTCATTTCCCGAACGATTTTTAAAATTATTTTTTCACCACTAAAACCCATGAGACTTGTAGTTTTCAAAAATGTTTTCATTTTTGATGAGACGCCGAATGAAAGCAGTTTAATCGCCGGCAACCGAAAACCCGCGATTTCCCGTAAATCCCGGCTCGGCCGTATAGTCGAATGTATACAAAGAAAGTACCCAGGGAGTAAACTCATTTCCCGAACGATTTTTAAAATTATTTTTTCACCACTAAAACCCATGAGACTTGTAGTTTTCAAAAATGTTTTCATTTTTGATGAGACGCCGAATGAAAGCAGTTTAATCGCCGGCAACCGAAAACCCGCGATTTCCCGTAAATCCCGGCTCGGCCCGTATAGTCGAATGTATACAAAGAAAGTACCCAGGGAGTAAACTCATTTCCCGAACGATTTTTAAAATTATTTTTCACCACTAAAACCCATGAGACTTGTAGTTTTCAAAAATGTTTTCATTTTTGATGAGACGCCGAATGAAAGCAGTTTAATCGCCGGCAACCGAAAACCCGCGATTTCCCGTAAATCCGGCTCCGTATAGTCGAATGTATACAAAGAAAGTACCAGGGAGTAAACTCATTTCCCGAACGATTTTTAAAATTATTTTTTCACCACTAAAACCCATGAGACTTGTAGTTTTCAAAAATGTTTTCATTTTTGATGAGACGCCGAATGAAAGCAGTTTAATCGCCGGCAACCGAAAACCCGCGATTTCCCGTAAATCCCGGCTCGGCCCGTATAGTCGAATGTATACAAAGAAAGTACCCAGGGAGTAAACTCATTTCCCGAACGATTTTTAAAATTATTTTTTCACCACTAAAACCCATGAGACTTGTAGTTTTCAAAAATGTTTTCATTTTTGATGAGACGCCGAATGAAAGCAGTTTAATCGCCGGCAACCGAAAACCCGCGATTTCCCGTAAATCCCGGCTCGGCCCGTATAGTCGAATGTATACAAAGAAAGTACCAGGGAGTAAACTCATTTCCCGAACGATTTTTAAAATTATTTTTTCACCACTAAAACCCATGAGACTTGTAGTTTTCAAAAATGTTTTCATTTTTGATGAGACGCCGAATGAAAGCAGTTTAATCGCCGGCAACCGAAAACCCGCGATTTCCCGTAAATCCCGGCTCGGCCGTATAGTCGAATGTATACAAAGAAAGTAGCAGGGAGTAAACTCATTTCCCGAACGATTTTTAAAATTATTTTTTCACCACTAAAACCCATGAGACTTGTAGTTTTCAAAAATTTTCATTTTTGATGAGACGCCGAATGAAAGCAGTTTAATCGCCGGCAACCGAAAACCCGCGATTTCCCGTAAATCCGCTTCGGCCGTATAGTCGAATGTATACAAAGAAAGTAAGCAGGGAGTAAACTCATTTCCCGAACGATTTTA
>JASGCC010004472.1:0-19781 GCA_030067915.1 Hydractinia echinata | reverse complement strand
TGTGCTTATTATTTTTACTCAAAAGATACAACGTTAAAGATACAGACAAAGGCCCCTATTTTTGTCTCTTTTAACAAAAGTTCAACCTTAAGAATCCATCACCGTCACCAGATCATATTTTATTTATAATTACAAATTTCTCACCTGGTCCAACACAAACTTATCTTTTTCTTCCAACAACTTGGTATAGGTGCTAAAAAGTCCAAATAATTTTTGGGCGTGACATAATTAAGTCGCCTCAACTTTTGCAGAAACATAACACTGTAATCGCCAACACTTTCATGAACCTTCACAACATGAGCAACCGCATCATCTTTCAAATGCTCGGGTATTAACTTATTCTAAAACAAAATGATAAACAGTGATAAAGCGAAAGAGATATAATTTTATTGGTTAATTACTAGGTGATAACACATAAACTTAAAAAAAATATTAAGTGGTTTCATTTGTTTTGTTGATTCAGCAGAACAAAACAGCTATATCTGATGTTAAACAAATCAAAAAAGAGGGAAGATATATAAAAATAAGACCTGCCGCATTTACTATCCTTAGAAGATATCACAAAAGCAGGCTTGTCAATCTCTCAGATTACAAAATTACCAGACAAATAATGTACAGCATGGCTCCAACTACCTGCCCGCTACACAATAGGTTTTCTGGCTTTAAACACTCGGCTGACACTATGTTTAAAACAAGCTGAACAGGTAATCCAGCCTGTATCCTTGCAATTTCATGCGAACGCGGTAATCACTAGTGAGTACCATCAGAAAGGAAAAACAATATACAAACCTGTTCAAGAAATCTCGATGCTACTGCAAATAGCGCCTGTCGTGGCCATGGCATGAACCAATCAATACTTGTGTTATTAACAAGCCCTGGGAAATTTCTACAGCGTGTTTTGAGTGTATCGCCAACAGGTGACATAGCTAATACGACATGCAGGTTATTAGCACATTTCGTCACGAAATACTGCCAAATTGCTTCTTTAGATGGAGAAACACCAGCTTTCTGCGCCTCATCTCTTACCTAAAGAATACACACGCGTCATTATAACTTATTGTAACTTTTTAATTTTTGTGGATATACAAATCTTTGCAGTACACGTATTTAGCAAGCACATATTTCCGTGGTTTATTGTTTCATCGTTGTTTGCAGGTATAATCTTCGTGGATTATATAAAGCAAAGTTAATTCAGAAAAAAGAAATTAAATCGCTAGATGAACAAATTGTTAGGCCTAAAAGAAAAACATTGATCTTGGCAAGTGATCATGACGTGTAAATTTTGTTGTGTCGCAACACTGTTCTATATTCACCAGGATAAGTATAATTCTTTTCGTGAGTATTTTTACGATTCGAAAGGATTTTGAATAATATTACAGCAAGGTATATATAATATTCCATCATTTTTATTTTACTGACGAAGAATCTTGTAACACAGCAACAACAGGCCACAAAATTTCTCGACAATGAGTATATGATAGCGAAACGAACTTACAGTTGATAAGATAGATTCTTTTTCGTCATCGGGAAACAATGCAGGAACCATACCAGATGTTAACATGTTGTTAATGAGTTCCAAAAATCCTGAGAATAAACACGTAAATTGTATTTTACTTGGTAAAATACAATGACCGCAATGTACCGATTAAGCACTTAAAATTTGTGTATAAATATCTAGGTTATTTATACAATTGCTATGCGAATTCAAAATACTGCTCTGGCCCTACACAAAGAGTTTCCTTAAAAACGCAAAACACAAGCTGATACGCTTGTGTGTTTGTTAACTATTTATTCGGCTCTTTATCATTAAAAATAAGGACTATTTTGAATAATATCTTGGTTTTATGGTTTTTAGGCTCTGTCTATCTCTGTCTTAGTAACTCGAATGAAGAGATTACCTTCTTCAGCCACGTGAGAATCTGTGAACAAAAACACCATCTTTTTATTCTCCAAGCCTAACTTTTGGTACAATACTTTCAAATCTTCGCGAAGGTCGTATTCAGAATAGCCTCTTGTTAGTGTGATCTCAAACACTTCACAACCAGCTGAAAATGCAGCTAATCGAGTCAAACTTTGTTTACCACTTCCGCCAACACCAACTAGCAAGGCATGTCCCTAAGAAGAGATTACTCATAAAAGACTGACCAAATGGACTGTTGACTTTTATAGATTTTAGTGACCTACACGAACGTCGATTGAAATTGATCAGCAAACAGGAGGAGAGTGACACATGAGCATAAGACGTGATATAGGTAGGTAGACACGAAATGGCGTGTACTTAGAGAGTAGCAAGTTAAATGAACAGCTATACCTGATCCATGCGTATAACTCTGTGAATTCGCGTTACATGTTCCAAAGCATCATCAAATAAGACAAGATTTAACGTATTGTGGTCAACATTGTACTCTTCGAGAATCTGTTAAACATGAAACATGATTAAAATGTCAAAAATTGAATACCAAACGTTTCTTCATTACCCTACACTAAATATTCAATTTACTGCACCTTTTAATACATGCTTCAAATAAGCGCATTACCCCACTCCACCCAAAATAAAAGCATCCTTTAAAAAGGAAAAATTATGGTGGGCACATCTGCGAAAAGTCATCAGACAAAACTTTGCTTCTCCCAAATGGTGGTACTCTAAGTTAATTAAAACTAGGGCTGACGAAAAATTAAGAATATAGTCCGTTTTACTATTTTCTTTCTTGAATTGGCGAAAAATTAGCGTCAGGCAGCTGATGTTAGAGACGCAACATATTTAAACTATCAATAACACTCTTGCTAGACCTAAATGACAACATTTTAATTATGTAACGAAAATTACGGTCGACGAAATTTGGGGCCGATAAGGTACAGAGACTTACGCAAATGTTATGCAACTAGTTATTGGAGTATTATAGCGTACATTGTAAGAAAACTCGTTGCTCAGAAGAAGCACAATTTATGAAGTAATACGGTGTTCTGACAGGTTTTTTAAAATTAGTAAATCACCCTGGTAGTGGTAAAATGATATTTTTACATCCTTGTACACTTCGCTGTGTGTTTACCTCTTCAAATAAAGCTTTGGCTGCTTCATAATCAACTAAATCTTCGTACAGTCTTGGTTCTTCTGTCAGTGCGTTTCGGTAGTCACCATACAAGGACGGTTCACGTGTCACATACTCAACCGTGTCAGGAAAATGCTCCTCAGTAAGTCTTGTCACATGACCCTGGACAAATCAACAAAATTAAAAGTTAAAAGTCATGTCAACAAAAAACTTCATTAAAGCAGGCAAACAAACCTGCACGAGTTCTTTATCTTTCGCGTTGATCAAACGATCGTAATACACTCGTAAACATTCGTTTCGCCAAACACGGACAAACTTCTTCACATCTTCGAAACGATCAGGTGTAGTGATACATAAACCGTGCGTAATGCGGGACAGATCACGCAGGTTGAAAATGTAGTGAAACTTCGACGGAGTCGGAGGGAGTTCTCGCACCACGCTTTTGTATAGTTCAAGAGTGCACGTGGTGATGGTATCAGAGATAGCTCGAACTTCTTTGGAAAACGGTTGCAGGTGTCCATTCAATATCGAAACGTATATTTTTCGTAACGATTCTTCCGATGGAAAAGTAACGTTAAACACAGAAAACAGAGAAATGAATCGAGGATCGACTTCATTTCTTCCTCCACCAGCCTAACAAAACAACTTAGATGTTTATCCTCGTAACATAATCTTAAGATTATATAAAAAGGAGAGTAAGGTAACAACAAAAGTATCACAGGTCATCAGTATGCGTGTAACAAGATAAGTACTAGAGCGGGTCATCTAAGTGTGTGCCACAAGGGAGTCACCTAAGGGAGTGTAATGCCCCAGTTAATACACTGAAATATACAGTAAAAATATAGGTCCTAAATTGCATGCTTCTTCACACAAAAGTTATGTCACGGGCAGCTTTATCAGATGGTAAGCTTAACTCAAAATACCACCACGGCACGCTTTTCATATAATATGCCGAGTTTGTTACTAAATAGAAAACACTTGAAATTATCGTGAAAGTTATGAACTTACTTTCCCCATTGCAGCCAAAAATCCAATATCACGGAAATTCTTCAAATTTAATTCTTTACCACGATCATACATTCCACCTCTTTCAAGAAGCATCTTCAACAATGCGATGGGTTGTTGGGTACCATACGTGTCCACCTGAACATAAGATTTATTCGTGCAGCAAACACAATAAAGTTAACACCTTAAAATTTCACAGAAATCAGAAAAGTTTTCTTATCAACAGTAAAATGGTCAAGGAACAGAGAAATTAGTTCGATAACATTAAAGTTTCATGTAGGCATACGTTGGATATAACTTGAAAAAGAATCAACATCTTTAACATTGTGCAACCTAGGGCATGCACACACGCTGGTGTATAAATGCAGCTTATCTGCTAAGGATTGTAAAGATCTGCAGCGAAGAATTAAACGGCGTAGCATAAGAAGCTTACTTGCGGCATATTCATATCATCAATGAATACAAGCAGTTTCTTTCCCATCGGTGGACCAAATGTATCCTTAGTACGCTTTTCAACATTGCCCTCTAAATTTCGTTGAACATCCATTGATGTTGTTCGCGATGAAAAATTTACGTTCAGTGGGAGCTAGAAGAAAAATAATTAATAAGTTCCACTGAAACCTCCTGCGATCAATGATTCATGCGTCTTAGATAACTGTTATACTTCGGAACCACCCCCTTACATTTTTTTAAAAAATCCTATAAAAAGGGTTTCTTAATATCATTAATATCATTCCTGAAAATAGTTTGAAAGCTATATCAGGGTTTTTACAGACAAAATGTTGTAGAAGTAACTAACTTTAGACATCCAAAAGTTTGTTTAAAGAAGATACTCTCTTTTATTAGGACTACAACGTAGCACCGCATTCTAAGAAAAGGGACACTGCACATACTTGCATCTATTGAACTGAAATTCTCTAATTATTCCGGGGCTGGTACTAGAATGAGAAAATCCCACGACTTCCTGTGACCTACAAGAAGTTGCCCGACTTTCAATGTAAACGTCTGTAAACACCAGTAGTTATTCTAACCTATACTCTTGGTAAAAATTAAATTTCTACATTTGGATATTGATTGTCCTATTAACTTTAAAAATATCACTTAAGGAAAATATTTTAAAAGAATACTTACATAGACTTCTCTGTCCAACCCTCTCAAAAAGCTGTGCACGGTGGCAGATTTCGAAGTACCAGTCTCTCCTACCAGCACGACTGGTCTGTTTATCTTCACCATGAGTTCAACCAACCAAGTACTTCTTACAGTGTCAATAGTTGGCACCAATATTTCATTGAAGCGTACTTCAGGATCATGTACGTATTCTGGAACGATTGATGACCACGAAACCCAGCAGGCTTGATCCACGTCATAATAATAGTCGTACAATGTTGGCAAGGCTGTTGGCAGTTCGCCAGCTTTAACAATAGTATTCTCAACAGGGTTCGATGGAAGTCCTGATAACCTCTTCAAGTAAGCATCAAATTTAATACGACCTTCATCGAGCAGTCCAGCACCAATAGAACATACAAGAGAGGTGATAAATACACATTCGGTCACATCTTCGCCAAGAAAATTGTTGGCATCTCGTGGTGGGAGAAGAGCATTCAACATCATGCTCAACTGAGTCACCTACAAACACCACCAAGATCGTACAAGCCGTTTCAATTATTATACCGTATATTGCAAAAAATATTTTTGTTAAGAGCCAGTAAAAAGGGAAAAAAATTGCACTACAAACAACACAAAATTACAAAAAGTAACAAGATGAAATCCCTGACTCAGTGTTAGCTTAAAAATATTATTCTCAGAGAAATAACCTATTTTGAAGATGAAAAATAACATAAAAATGTGGGAAAGAAAGATAGTGATAAAGAGTATAGAAAAAAAAATGTTAGTGTAGGATCTTCCACTGAATGAAATGCAACTGTTAGACTTCCCAAAGTAATTGATTGACACTGCTTAGCTGATAATATTTACTGTTCTTGTATGTAGTTGGCATTGTACTGTATTTTTCAGCAGACAAGAACAAGAAAAATTTAGAACAGGCAAAACATTAGAAACGACAAAATTTTTATTAAGCAGCGGCTTATGTGGATAGAAAAAACCCATCAAGATCTATCATGTATAACAGGGTGGCCATAATTTTGGACATTTTATAACTCCTTTGAGGAAATTTATGGCCATTGAATGAATTGAAAATATTTTTCCAGTTTTTAAACTAAATAACCCTGCGGATTGCATTGGTATGCAGGTTAAAAAACAAATGACCTAAAACAGCAGAAATAATTGAACAAAATAACTATCGATGTAAACAGGGATTTATTAAATTATCTAATGACTTAAGTTGTTTTTCAAAAAATGTATTTTCTATGACTGGACCTAATGTATTGACATAGCAGGAAGTTTGAAACTGTTTATGACTTGTCGTCCCCCTGTATAATTAAGTCATAATTTTTTAAAAATCTTTACATACCATGTTAAGGTTTGTAAGTGGGACAATAGTTTTAAGTTTGGCTTCCTCTCTACCATCAACAATACCTTCCAAAATCATATCAATTAGATTTTTCACATATTTTTCATACAGCTTCTGCAGTTCTTTTTGTTCTTGTTTGTTCACACGGCCGTTTATCCATTTTTGCCAGTAGGGATCATAACCAAGGTTCTTTGGGTCCACGTACACCATCCCACAACGTGAAACGGTGGCGGGTGAAGCATAACGTAGATCTGACACCTGAGAAGAATAGTAGTATCATGATTTTAGATTCTCATATAAGTATTAAATTCGACTACACGTTTAGACCAATTTTTTCAGTATTTTAACTAACTTTTATACCTTTCTGCATCTCTATAAAACATTTAATTATGAGGCTATCTGTACATATTTTGTTCTGTATTAAGTCAAATGATCAATGCATATTTTTCAAGGGCTCTTCAAACCTACTGCACTTTTGTTGTCAGAAAAAGTAAGTAACAACACATACTTCAAACAGCAAGGCACAGTGAGCTTGTAATCGAATACGTTCTCCATTAGCTAGAGTGAGAAGACGATTATCATCCATAACTGAGTTCATGTTCTCTACCCATAATGCATCTACGTCACCATCAAACAAAATGTATTTTCGTTCTTTCTTTTCAGTAGGTTTGTTGATATCTCGAAAGATGTTGGAAAGCAAACCATCAGTCCAATCGCGAGTGACTGGATCTAGTGTCCCGTACAGTTCAATGACAGAACACGCTTTCGGGTTCATTGTGTACATACGAGTATGCGTTCCAAGCCTTAATATACCAAAAACATTTTTATATACACAAACAAACATTTTGACTACGGCTGATATTCCCTCAGAGTATTTTACAGATTAGCCAAGTTAAATTTTCCAGGTCGTTCCAGAATTTTTAATTCTGATCTTTAATTGGAATGGAAAACTTTTATATTCTGACATGATTCGTATATCTTAATGACAGAACTACCACTGGTCAACCAATCAAATTTATAGGGTCTCAAATTACGTCACAGGTACCAATTTTGACATCACGGACAGGGTTACCACTGTAGTTACAAAGGACAAAATCCTAAGAATTCAAACATTCTAAGGGTCTTTTTTCCTTTTCAACTTTTTAAATGTAAACGATAGCAATAATTTGTGCAACTTACTTTGTTTGTGCTTGACATAAAGTGTTGATGACAACAGATTTTCCACCACCTGTTGGTCCGACAATCATTGTAGTATGACGTGTCATCATCGTCTCGTACATTTGCACAACCTTGTCAATCTGAGAGTTAAAAAAGTTTATGTAACCACGAAAGAACTAAGAAACATAAGAAGTGTGGAGAAAACAATGTAGATTAATGATTTTGTCGATTCCTACCCTCTCCTTTGACCACACCTATGTTATCTGCTAATGGCTACATACGAGATTGTAAACTTAACTAGTTCGTGGTCAAACCATGGTTTTAAATACATAACAATAACTATAGAGTGTACTGAAGAAAGCATGCTATTTGAAACTTGCCATTTGAAATCGAATGTGCTTCGATCCAAAAAGCATGGTTACAGCCAAAAGATTTAACAATATGCAAGCATATAAAAATTATATATCACTCCATTTTTTTTTGATAAACGAAGACAAAAGAACTTTCTCTTTCTTTTTTTTACCTGATGTGGCATCAACACATAATTATTCTCCTCTAAGACACTCTCAACAGCATCGTTAAAATCAGGATAACGCACACGTGGACAATCCAGACCAGGGAATAAATCTGATATCAAACCAAGGAACAATGGAACATCTTCGAAAACAAATTTGGGAAGATTCATGTCACGTAATGCTCTCATCAGCACAACATCCTACAGAAAAAAAACAAGATTTGTTGTGTTATGAAAATTTTTTAGTGTTTAAAAAATATATCTTCATCGATAAACATTACCTCGTGTAGATTTGGTGAGCCACGCTTTAGTTCACCAGCCATAACCAACACAGATTTCAGTGCACGCAAACCAAAATCGTAATGTGATTGTTTTGACAGCTGTCCAGCAGCAAGCTTGTACAAAACTGTCATTTTCTTTGCGAGAACCTGAGAGTAAAACATTACAATTCACAAGAAGAAGTTCTTCTTCTCTTTTTTAGCTTATAATAGCTTTTACATTTAAATAGATATTTTTAAGTTTCAGCAAATAATACTTGTGGCTAACTCAATTTATACATAACAACATTAGTCTCTATTTTATAACAAAAAGTAATAATAACTAATAAGTTGAACCTAATAAATTGTCTGACAGGGACATGTTTTACATTTTCAGTCAAATTTGGAGAAATATTAAAATGTGCCTAAACATGTCTTTAAAGTTAAAAAACTTTTTATTGATATGTGTTTTGGGTCTGGAATTTTTTGGAGATGTTAACAATAATAAATACGACCAAGAAAAGCAGAATTCAGCATGCCCTAGAATTTTTTTTCAGGGGGTACAGGTTTTTTAAGTCAAATTCACACTATTTTTTTGTTTTTGAAGTACCGCCATTATTGTTTGTCGGCAAGTATCCAATTGCATTTTATTGAAAGTGAAAATTCAGACAAAGTTTCTTCACAAAGTGTATTTTCAGTAAAGTGTAATGCCCTATTTTTATCCCTCTGAACAAGGATGCACCTTCAGAATGCAACAGGCAAAAAATTAAATTTTACAGGGTGGTATTCATTTGGTAAAAAAGGCTTCATTTTTTTGTGTGTGGGTAAAAGTAGACTACAGGGACACCAAGACTGACATATCACATATACATTGAAAAATTGTGATTGTCATTGTAGTATGGGAAACAACTAGTTCAAGATCTGTTGACAATGAAAGAGCTAGAGGTAAGAAAGATATTTTATATGCTATTTTATGGATGTTACTCCTGCAAAAAACAAATTTTAACATTTAATTTACTCTTAGATTTTTCGAAACTATCACATTCATTTCATTTTTTACACTATGCGACGTACCTTTGCAAGTAGGAAGCCTTCTGAAAACAACATAATCTCACAAATCTGTTGCAAATCTGGAACAATACACATGACAGGTCTAAATAAAGCTTTCACACTTTCAGGTAACTCAGTTCTGCCAGCATAGCCAGGATTCATGGTGATAAAGAGTCCCATACGAGGATCTAAACTTATTTCGCTTCCTTCAAACTAAAAGTAAAAGAAGGATAAGTGTCGTATAAAGTTTAGTGGAAAATTTACACATTATTGAATTATGTCTTAACTAAAATTGTTGAGACACATCAGTGTTTTCGCCAATATTTAAGTATCAATCAATCAATCAAAATCATTCTTTTTCAAAAAGAAAAATAGCTGATAATCTTCATCTTTTTTATGTGATAATAAGTGCTCAGGTAAGTGAATTAATTTTTCAGGTATTTCAGCCTTGATCTCAAATTCCAGCCATAATATAACAGCTTTGGTAGTTTTATATTTTGATTTATTCTCTTAAATACAGAGGTAGAAAGCTACAATTAATGCTGTTTATTATCTTCTCAGTAACAGTGATGTGTTATTTCAAAATTGTTGGTTAACCCCTAGTCGTAAGATAACTTGTTTTGTCAACCTTTTAATGGAAAGTGCAACAGCAAAGTCAAACTAACCTGTAAGCGTTTGAGTCCCATGATGAGACCATTTTGCAGTGTTTTAATTTGTGTTGACACAACTGATAACACAGATATATCAATCCTGTTAAATTCATCAAAACATCCCCAAGCACCACATTGCGCCAAACCAGAGAATATTTTTCCAATAGACTGAAAAGCAGAAATAAAAATGTCTTACTTACCAATTAATATCATGTTGATTTTAAAATCCTAATTTAGGTCAGCTTTATTGAAAAAAAATTTTGAGAGAAAAAAAATGAAATCGAAGTTTAGAGTCAAATAGTACAATTTTTATCGAAAAACTCTCCTAAGCTGCACAAGAAGCTTAAATCTACACTAGTATTGATACATAAAACTCTATATAAATTAAAAATCATCTTGCACCCAGGTTCTCCAGAAGGGTACTTTGAGAAAATCATACATGACAAGCTCACCTTGAAGTCCATGCCCTCACCACAGTTTGTGACCATACACAGCAAGCCTAGAGCTTTTGCTAAATCTTTTGTTGTCTCAGTCTTTCCTGTACCTGCTGGGCCAGCTGGTGCACCACCAAGATACATGGACAACGCCTAAATAGCATCAACATAAGAATTTTTATGATGTACATGTTTTTTTAAAGGCAACCCAGTTGCAAAGGGTTTATGCCTTAAATTGGGCCCAACTAAATTAAATTGCTTGCAACCTTCAGGCATTATATTCCATCTTCTGAACATTTTCCTTTCACTTAACATACAGGTTGTGTTAAAAGTAATCCTCTCCACATTGTGAAAACTACAAGATCGTAAGGTTTAAGGTGTATTGTTGGTTGCAATGAAGTGTTCTATGATTTCCATAACAAAAACGATCCAAAGGGTCAAGGTAGATTTCACGAAGCCATTACTGTGTCAGTTTAGGTACTCAGTATGAAACTAAACAACTCTAGGATAAAAATAGCCCTCTTCTTTCGAAACAATTCCTGCGCCCGAAAATGGGATTGCTTATAAAAACATGCACAATAAAATATCAATATATAAAAAGAAAGCATTATAAAATGTTCAAACGCGAAAGTAGAGGAAATGAAATCTTCATAAGGCAAGAGACAATAAATTGACTGAAACAGTGATTTAATTAAGCACCATTTCAATTAGGTGACTACACATGCAAAATCTTATAAAAGAAGAGGTTCAAACTTTGAAACTCTTCTTTGATAATAGATACTAACACTTTCAGTATTTCTAATTCATTTTTTTAGACAAAAACTTCCCTTCTATGCAAAATATTATTTCACAGATTATTTCATAAAATATTATTTCATAGAGTTTATCTTGTAAAAGATCACGATTTAGGCTATTTGGTTAAAAATTATTGTAGGGCTCGATATGGGCAGTAACACAATACACGCATGTTAAGCAAACTTTACAGGGTGTTTGCTCGCGTTAATTTTTGGAGGCAACCAGCTGTACAGTTTTGTTTAGTTGGTACTCTTTCGCAGTTACAAAAATAGCCAAAAAATATACAAAATTCCATCTATACATATACGTTTGCACTCCCATTATATTATACACACATCAAGATTGTCAACTCGAATGCATGCAACACAAACTCTTTCTTTGTTTAACTGGGTAACAAAATTCAAGTACCTATTATTCCTACCTGAGTAATGGTTAAATAGATACGATCAGTAAGTGGCGTGATAACCAGTCTACCATTTAAACCCATGTACTCATAACCATATCCAAATTTGCCTGTGCATTGTTTGACAATCAGTTCGTCTGGCTTTTGTTCCCAATAAAAACGCAATTGACTTTCCCATTCAAACTCTCTAGCATCCATTATACTAACAAAAATACATTTATTTCTTAAATATTTTTAAAATAGAAACCTAATGAATAGTTAGATCTCTGTGATATTGATACCAAGTGTAATGTTTTATGTATTATATTTAATGTACTGGATGAACTATCTGATGCTGGACAAACACACTAGGTGAATCATACCACACTAAAGTTTAAAATCATTTTAAACTGGGAGCATGAAAGTTCATTTTAACACAATAAATGCCCACCCTAAAATAGCTAAAAAATGTAATGAAAGTCCTAGTTGATTAATCGAAAGCTTACAGTAAGAGCAAAACGTTCACAATAATACACCGTAACACGTTTAAACACCGTACCTATCTCTAACGAATGTATCAATGATATCTCTTGCATGGACTTCAATAATTAGAATAGTATTAAACTTTTTTCGATCGTTATTCGAAAGATTAGATCGCACCTAAAAAATATAAATAATTTATTTGACAAATTAAAAGCACACACACAAAAAGTTTTCTAGTGATTCAGAACTCATAGCTATGTGCTGCACAAAACCTGCAGTAAATGGTGAGTGATCAAGACAGATTTTTTCATAATGTATTTTTATAGAGTTTAATAATATTTTTAATAATATTTAATTATATATTATATTTGATTGTTATCTGTGTGCGTTTAGACTACACCTAATTGTTTTACAACGATGCAATGAATACAGAAATAAGTGTTAGAGTGGTAAATTTAATAACAAGTTGCAAGCAGTAACTTCTTGTACTACACTATCTTTAAAAACTAAACTACTGGCTTATAAGCCAGTTCTGTGGGAACCAAATGAGGATAAAGAAGCCTCAATTACATTGATTGTTTGAAGAAAATAGCAGAGATCTTCAATGCAATGTCAGACAGAAACAATTGGTAAGAATATGTCAGCTAGGCTTGGAATTACACCCACCCAAAGAAAGCTTTTTGATCTTTTTTTTACAAAAAAGGTGATACAAATGGCGATTGACACCTGTTCTATTATCCACTATATTTTATTACCCACCAAAGCAAATAAAACCGTATTACGAATAACTTCGAGATGTCAATACTTTCTACAACAAACTAAATTATTCAACCTTATGAAAAATGTCTGACAAAAACATTTGTGTAAGAATAAATTTTAAAGATACCAATCTGCATTATAATATAAAAACAAGGCACCATGTCTTTCCTTGTTCATATTTACAGACGATTAAGGTATATAAAGAGGATACTTCAAAACAGGTGAAATTACAGCCCTAGCTCTGAAGGCACAGAGCTAATAATATTCTCCAAAATTATGGTTAATAAATAAATAAAAATCGAGATGTTCACTAGAGGAAGTCATTTAAAAAAAGAAAGAAATGGACTTACAACTTTAAATCACGTGTTTCATAGATTAAAATAAATATACCTTGACAACCAAATCATTAATCTGTGCATGCATCTTCTTCGCATAATTTTTCATGCCCAATTTGTTACCTTTCTTCACTTGATCAAAAACATCTTCCACTTCCCATGTCCACCAGACTTGGCTACCAGCTAACACAACCATACCTTGGTATTTCATCATCCAATCAGGTCTATAAGATTTGCATTGATTTAGAATGAATAAAACACTTAAAATGCGAAATAAGCCCTTTAATGACAGACCAACACATGTTCGTTGAAGTAGCTAAAATGTGCTTATCAAATTTTTGAGACTGCAATATGTGTTTATTAAATTTGACTTAACCATGTTACAACCCTACTAGTAACACACAAACCTTGTACAGTTTTCACAATATTTATAAATGGCTTCTTTTGTTATTAAACGATTAGTTTTTCTCATTTCTTGGAGCACATTTTTCATCCAATCTTCAACACGACCCTCAGCTTGAATAACTTGATTAAATTTCATTTCTTCGCCTTCACTCGAAATCATTGCAGTGGCGATCACTTCATTGCTTGAATTTCCTTCTTCAAAGTGCAATCTGGCAATATTATCAAACATCTAAATATAAATCAGAGTGTTGGGTTTAACTTTCATGATAAGGGGTACATTCAATAATCTTATACCCCCAAAAATTTTTTAATACTTTTAACACTGTCAAAACTGCTAATTTTCTCATAAATTGTAGATGCAAAAGCTTAATTTCCAAGTTTCTATTGACAGAATTTTTCTTTGCACCAAAAATTATCAAGTTTTGCTGATTATCCACTAAATATTTTAGCACAAAAGTTTTTCGTAAATACTTCCCTGTCGGAATCATATGTGCTGATATGAAAGAATTTCTTAAGCATGGCTTGCTTGTAATGCATCATGATAATTTTTTATATAAAAAATACTAAATGAAAACTAAACCTTAATCATATGTTCTTGTACACAAGTTGCTTCATGACTTCCTAAGATCGACAACAGTTCATCATCAGATATAAAGAAGAAACGTGGAAAAGCGTTTCTTTTGCTATCCAAGTAATCGTTCAAACTTTTTTGACATTTCTCTAATCCAGTGGATAACATCTGCAGTGTCTCTAATCTGCTGGGAGCATGTGCAGCTTCCAACACTTTCGGATTCTTTGCAGTATCACTCATTATCTAACAAAAATAAAAGGGCTAAAAAGTATACATTGTAATCTTTCAGGAAATGCTTCTTTTCTGATTGAGCAATTTAAAGACTTCAGCTGCAGCTAAGACCAGCTACGAAAACGTTTTAATACGAATTCTACCTTTTTAAATGTTTTGTCAATATCGTCAAACTTTTTTGCCTCCTCTGGAAGTTGAGCTCTGATGTCACCACCAATGAATATGCTCTCTAAGTACATCCACTTTCGTTGTACCACTAACCATACCTTTACACAATGAAAAATGTTACAAAGTTTCTCAAGTAAGGCTAAGCACAAGTCACATAGTAAATTTTCCTTAATCAATTAACTATACAATTCATTTAGCGAAAAGGAAGTTAACAGCAGGGTAATATAACAGGGCATTTCCTTATTCACCATTAATAGCACTGACTTCCCCTAACTTTTACTTGATCAGTCCTACTGGACCCCTAAGAAGGTTTTCTAACCTTAACTGGTTTAATGTCTTTATTAACTACTTTCCAGAAACTACAAAAATAACAGTGATCAGCTTCTTACCTCAACAACTTCACTGATGTGTGACAAGCTTTTTTCCCATTTGTTTACATTCTCTAAGAAAGGTCCAACGAAACGAGATGCTGTCATACTCTGCAAGTTCATAGCATTGTCGTCTAAGATTTGCAACATTTCATCAACAGCACCAACAATGTATCCTGCATGAAAGATATCCACATAAAATTGGAAAATCAGTACTAACGTAGCAAGAACGAATAGCAACAACAAAATACTACCTCTTTCTTGTGTTCCCTTCATATATTTGTGAATTGTAAACTTCATTGCTCCCCATGTTTCAGCTACTTCAGTAATACCTTTCTCAATACTCAACTCCTTTACAGCACTTCCAACAATTTCTTGAATGATCTCAGTAAATCGGTGCAACTCCATAGCAAACATGTTTTCCAATGTAAAGGTGTCTGGATTTAAATCAAACTTCATTTGGGTTAACTCCATAAGTCTCTTCCAGTGCCTGAACGAAAAGTATTTTGAATTGGATTGTGACTTTTTGTTAAAAAAACTAGATGACTCCTTGTACACTTAAGCCTCTTGAACCATAACAAAAAGTTATTTAACAATCTTACCTTTCTCGCAAGGCTTCATTCTTCAGATCCGAAAATAATGGTATAGAACTTTTGAACTCTTTCAGCTTTTCTTCAAGAATATGACAAATTGGAAGTGCTTTTACGTCCTTTGGTAATTTTTTGATTTGTTTCACAAAATTGTCAATTCCATTCGAAAGAACTGTAACATCTAAGTTTGCCCACAATGTACTGGACCAATCTTCTCTAGCAGCCTTAACATAACAAATTGTTTATATGGTTAAAATATAGCACAGTACCATCCCAATCACACTGTTTATATAGTTTTTTTGATTGACTTTTTAAATAGAAATTTACAAAAATAAAAATTATGCACCACTTTTTTTGTATTTGATCATTACATCCTGGAGTCATACATAAACATACCTTATTCCAAGAAATTGTGTAACGTGAATATCCAGAACTTTAAAAAAGTTACTGGTTAATTAAAAAATGGCAATTAAAGTTTAAAAATATAATTTTTTAGCAATTGGAATACAAAGCTCACTCAAGCGAGTTAAGGACCGTCCAAAATATTTCCAGGATAAAACGTGTTTTACCCGCGTCCGCATTTCAAACTGTCGACGTGTCGGAATTTTTCATCCCAGCTGAGCCAGCCGGCTCCCGTGAATAAATTCAAAACATTGATCGTGTCGTGTAGTGTAATGGTGGGAGACGAAGAACCAGACAGATATCTTTTCATATAATTGAACTTTATTCACAGGTAAGAAAACTGAAAGCTTAAGTAGGAAATAATATTGATGAGTTCAATTTCAATGTTTAGAACGCCAAAATTGTACAATGTTTTGCATCTAAGGTGCAGTTTGTAGTTTGAAATATGTTTTTTGTCTTTTTCCATGTCTGAAGCTGTTGGAAGACGATCATTTTTCTCATAAATGTTCTTCTCCCAAGAATTCACTTGTTTCTCAACACTCTCCAATAAGCTAGAGACTTGATTTTTCAATAGTCTAGCTAGTTGAAAGCAGAAAACAGTGACCTATGTAGCTAGCCCTGTCCACCTGCTTTTAGTAATATAAAATTGTGTAAGTTTAGGGTAGGGGAAGTTGACAATTGGCTTTCATTATTAAGTCCTTATTAGCTCTAGATGCTTCATTATGGCATTTTAACAAAATGTTGCTTTTTATTTTCTGACTTTGGCTGACGTCATTTTAAGGGATTGGTAACAAATAGAGTGTATCTAAGAGGGAAGATGTCCTTACCAAAATTGTCATGTTTATCAGCTATATGCCGGACGTATGCATGTATGTATATTAACCTTCCAGACGTGGCAGTTTTAAAATGTTAAAAGTACAATATAACACCACATTTTCTTTCTTTTTTGTGGTTAGGTGTATGTATATAAGCCTCTAAAGAGTTAGGCGTGACTCAAAAAAATGTTCGGCTAATGTCCTTTTGAGGGTCCAAAAGAGGTTCACTTGGTCGGCCAAAAAAAGATGCATTTTTTTCAAAATGGTTTGATCATCCACTCAACTGCCTTATTGACCTTTTTACGCCGGGTCTTAATTCCGCCCCTCGAGAAGTTTGGTGTAATACCCATCACCTTGCAAAAATTAACGCCGCTTGCGACTGGCATAAAAAGGGCTGATAAGATTCTTTCATGAGTGTGCGAATTGAAGATTCCCCCCTTTTATTATGTAAGAGAGGTCAGGCGTAAAATTAAGTAGAACTCCCCATTTTGTCATATAAATTTTTAACCGTAACAGAATAAATGATTTACCTGACCAGTGACATCCCTGTTACTGAGCCCCCGCAACAGAAATCCCCTGCGACAGGTTTTAAAGCTGTAAAACTCGCACTAGGCTTGTTGTTTATATTTTCTTTCTAATTATCTCTGTTGGTTCATTGAATGTATTAGCTTGTTTTTAATTATACTCCTCCTAGGAAGTTTTTTAGGAATCGCACCCCTACTATCCTTCATCGAACCCCTAAATAGAACTCAGGTGTGCGATGTTTGTCACACGCCATTGCAACTTTAGGAGTGTGACCTACCACATGCCAGTCATTTTACTCACGACCAGGCCTGAAACCAGACTTATTTTTGTGTCACGTCTAAAGGCGTTTAGGGGATAAGTGTGGCAAGTTTGATAAGGACGTCTCCCCTATATTTTCTGTTTTATCACTAAATATTGTTTCCTTTTTTGCTGAAAGTAAAAAAAACAGTTTCATGAGAATTTTGCATCAATTTGGCTCTTGTTGATAAATGCCCTCTTCCAATAATTAAAGCATTGCCTTATAGAGTAGACAGTAATTGAATAACAACATGTCATTAATTCAGTTTTTAATGAAATTGTATTTTTGCTCCTCATTATCCAAATATTCTCTTTTTCAGATCAGCCGTTATCGACCATCAACATTTTTAAAAAATGTTGAGCGACAGAGTAAAGTTTTGAACGCCTAAATACTGAAACATTCAAATGCTAATTGCTGAACTAATGAAATATTAAACTATATACTTGGTGATTTCAGAAGTTATTATATTCAAATCATCAATTTTATATAACAAGTCTTTTATCATGGAATTTTTAGAATTTTGAAGGTATTGAGTTAAAGATATTTTTTTTTTTTTTAAATATTACTAATCTGTAAAATCTGTAATTTTAATGTTTTATTTATTCAGTTGTATTGTGTGTGTATACACTTTTTTATAACAATCAGAAAATTTGGCTAAGTGTTCTTAGTTTTTTACTTGTTGAGCCTGGAATTTTACAGTATATTGTACTGCGTTCAAAAATATTTCCCATGTTGTTTTTTAGAGAAAAAGAGAAAATTGATAAATTTTCAGCCTTGGCATTGTTCTTATTTTGTTTTTATTGTTCAACAATTTTTAGCCTTATTGTTGCTCTTATAAAATTGTTCTTATAGAGAAAATAAGTGTATGTAATTTAAGTTAGCTATGATTTAAAGTTACAACAATAATCGAGAATTAAATTTTAATATTTTAGAATTTTCGATGATTTTGTTCTACCCAGATTATTTCCCAGACTAATGCTAATGGCGGAAATCTTTAAGCTGCAGAGCTTCTTGTTTATATTGAAAACGGGGGTAGCATTTGGAGTAGTATTTGGAGTATTGTGAACAGCTTGTTGTGGTGTTTTTCTTTCTATGTCCAATATGGAAATGTATTGTTTTTATTGTGATTAGTTTCACATTCAAGGCAATGTCGGAAAATCGGCATTAGAATGAATGAACAAGTCGGAAAATATTCATTTTAACGTCTTTGCCTGACGCGCAGCCTACGGCGATGCTTGTGATTATATATTTTGGTCAGCGGTAATAGTCATGGTCCGGCAAAGTAGAAAAAAGACGTCTCGCATAGTACTCGCGTGTAGCGCTGCTATTAGAGCTCCACATCTGAAATACCTATTTTTTTCTTCTGTGAATATCTCGACAAATAACTGATCAAATCAACTGAGACGTCTTTTTCTTACATGTCCTAAAGTTGTAGAATGTCGTAAAAAAAAACGTTTTCCCATACATTTCACCTGGAGCTGCGCGTCAGATATGCCATATTTTGGACTGGCCTTAAGTCGCCTGAGCACCCACAAATACATACTCCAGTCTTCTGTTAGACTGATTTAAAAATAAATTAGTATAGTGCTGATATGGTTCCCCTATGTGTTCAAGCAGACTGGAGGGCATTTTTTAGCCGTTTTAAAGAAAACAAGAGAAATGGTTGTCAATGAACCCATTCTCAAAATAAAGATAAACGTGTCCATACATGTTTGTTTTATAATTTCCTGATTTGCATTATTTTAATGCTTTATGTGAATCAGTTGAGTGAAATCGCATTAATTAAATACTTTTTTAAAAGTTGTTCTAGGCATTTGCAGTAATCTCCTTCCTGTTAATTTTGTGGTCAATAACTTAATGGAATGAGGTATATTGAAGTCAATTCTTTAGGGTCAGTGTTTTTGCCAATGAGTAATAAGTTTAAGGTGTAACGATAATACCTTTTGTCGTTCATAGATTGAGTAAACGAGTTCCAATCCTTTTAATTCTTTTTCAATCAACTGCATTTCTTGATACATAGTGATGGGTAAATCAAACAATTTTTCTGCATTGGCCAATTCTTGTCG
>JASGCC010004471.1:0-19784 GCA_030067915.1 Hydractinia echinata | reverse complement strand
CAGTGAAAGAGTGAACTGTGGGAACTTAATGAACTGATTTTGGACTTTGACCTTATATATGTGATAAATGAGACAATTGGACTCCAAGAAATAACATTTTCTTAATTTGACATGATTGCTGGAAACTCAGCAATTACACTGGGCGCTGTGGTAGCGCTTTATTTAAAATTTAGATAAATAAGTCATTTTTTACTGTGGGACCAATCCTAGCCGTTAGCGCGCTGAGAAATAGAGACAGTTTTCAAAAACTACATTCATGACTTTCTAACGGTATCAAGTCGTTTAGTTACAACGGTTGCGTCAGAACATTCGTACCAACATGTATTTAGCGATATTTTTCTGATATTACTAGGTTGCATCGCTTTTAACAGTCGAAACGATTGACTGTGGGACTTAATTGAACTGATTTTTGGACTTCGGCCTTATAAATGTGATAAATGAGACAATTGGGACTCAGGAAATAAGAATTTTCTTTAATTTGACATGAATTGCTGGAACTCAGCGATAAAACGGGGCGCTGTGGTAGCGCTTTATTTAAAAATTTAGATAAATAAGTCATTTTTTACTGTGGACCAAATCGTAGCCGTTAGCGCGCGCTGAAGATTAAGAGACAGTTTCAAAAACTACATTTCATTGACTTTCTAACGGTATCAATCTCTTGGAGTTACAACGGTTGCGTCACATATTCGTACCAACATGTATTTAGCGATATTTTTCCGATATTACTAGGTTTGCAATCGCTTTTAACAGTGAAACGATTGGACTGTAATTGAACTGATTTTGGACTTTGATCTTATAGATGTGATAAATGAGACAATTGAACTCCAAGAAATAACATTTTTCTTAATTTGACATGATTGCTGAACTCAGCAATTACACTGGGCGCTGTGGTAGCGCTTTATTTAAACATTTAGAAAAATAAGTCATTTTTTACTGTGGGACCAATCCTAGCCGTTAGGGCGCTGAAGAAAGAGAGACAGTTTCAAAAACTACATTTCATTGACTTTCTAACGGTATCAGTCCGTTTAGTTACAACGCGTTGCGTCAGATATTCGTACCAACATGTATTTAGGCAATATTTTTCTGATATTACTAGGTTGCCATCGCTTTTAACAGTGAAACGATTGACGGTGGGACTTAATTGAACTGATTTTGGACTTTGACCTTATTAATGTGATAAATGAGACAATTGGACTCCAGGAAATAACATTTGTTCTTAATTTGACATGATTGCTGAACTCAGCGATTAAAACGGGGCGCTGTGGTAGCGCTTTATTTAAAAATTTAGATAAATAAGTCATTTTATACTGTGGGACCCAATCCTAGCCGTTAGCGCCGGCGCTGAAGATTAAAGAGACAGTTTCAAAAACTACATTTCATTGACTTTCTAACGGTATCAGTCCGTTTTAGTTACAAACGGGTGCGTCACATATTCGTACAACATGTATTTAGCAATATTTTTCTGATATTACTAGGTTGCATCGGTTTTAATAGTGAAACGATGACTGTGGGACATATTGAACTGATTTGGACTTTGCCTTATAAATGTGATAAATGAGACAATTGGACTGGCAGGAAATAACATTCTTCTTCATTTGTCATGATTGCCTGGATCTCAGCGATACACTGGGCGCTGTGGTAGCGCTTTATTTAAAAATTTAGATAAATAAGTCATTTTTTACTCTGGGACCAATCCTAGCCTGTTAGCGCGCGCTGAAGAAATAGAGAGCAGTTTCAAAAACTACATTTCATTGACTTTCTAACCGAATCAATCCGTTTGAGCTACAACAGTTGCGTCACATATTCGTACTAACATGTATTTAGCGATATTTTTCTGATATTACTAGGTTGCATTGCTTTTAACAGTGAAACGATTGACTGTGGGACTTAATTGAACTGATTTTGGACTTTGCCCTTATAAATGGGATAAATGAGACAATTGGACTCCAAGAAATAACATTCTTCTTAATTTGACATGATTGCTGAACTCAGCGATTACACCTGGGCGCTGGGGTAGCGCTTTATTTAAAAAAATTAGATAATTAAGTCATTTTTTACTGTGGGACCAATACTAGCCGTTAGCGCGCGCTGAAGAACTAGAGACAGTTTCAAAAACTACATTTCATTGACTTTCTAACGGTATCAGTCCGTTTGAGTTTCAACGGTTGCGTCACATATTCGTACCAACATGTATTTAGCGATATTTTTCTGATATTACTAGGTTGCATCGCTTTTAACAGTGAAACGATTGACTGTGGGACTTAGTTGAACTGATTTAGGACTTTGACCTTATAAATGTGATAAATCAGACAATTGGACTCCAAGAAATAACATTCTTCTTAATTTGACATGATTGCTGGAACTCAGCAATTACACTGGGCGCTGTGGTAGCGCTTTATTTGAAAATTTAGATAAATAAGTCATTTTTTACTGTGGGACTCATCCTAGCCGTTAGCGCGCGCTGAAGAAATAGAGAGAGTTTCAAAAACTACATTTCATTGAGTTTCTAACGGTATCAATCCGTTTGAGTTACAACGGTTGCGTCACATATTCGTACTAACATGTATTTAGCGATATTTTTCTGATATTACTAGGTTGCATCGCTTTTAACAGTGAAACGATTGACTGTGGGACTTAATTGAACTGATTTTGAAATTTGACCTCATAGATGTGATAAATGAGACAATTGGAGTCCAAGAAGTAACATTCTTCTTAATTTGACGTGATTGCTGGAACTCAGCGATTACACTGGGCGCTGTGGTAGCGCTTTATTTAAAAATTTAGATAAATAAGTCATATTTTACTGTAGGACCAATCCTAGCCGTTAGAGCGCGCTGAAGAAATAGAGACAGTTTCAAAAACTACATTTCATTGACTTTCTAAGGGTATCAGTCCGTTTGAGTTACAATGGTTGCGTCACATATTCGTACCAACATATATTTAGCGATATTTTTATGATATTACTAGGTTGCATCCCTTTTAACAGTGAAACGATTAACAGTGGGACTTAATTGCACTGATTTTGGACTTTGACCTTATAAATGTGATAAATGAGAGAATTGAACTCCAGGAAATAACATTTTTCTTAATTTGACTTGATTGCTGGAACTCAGCGATTAAACGGGGCGCTGTGGTAGCGCTTTATTTAAAAATTAATAATAATAATCATGTATTTGGTTCCATTATTTACAAATGGTTCTTCTCCATAAAAAAAAAAGAGAAAAGGTTAAAAGTTATTTGCAAATAAGTTATGATAAATTTATACATATAATACAATTAATAAAATACTATAAAATCCTACACTTAAGATAAGTCAAGACACATGGTAATTGGAACAGAACGCTGAGAAAAGGCTGAAAACAGGGAGACAAAAGAAAATTGGAAAGTGGAAAAAGTAGAAGACAAAAGTGCATAAGTTCGCCAATTAAATTGTAGCTTAAATAAATTGAATAAATAGACATAAGTAGGCACAAGTTGCTAAGTAAATTGGGGTAGTAGACACCAGGACGCTTAACCACAAAAGATATATGTAAATTATGATGAAAATTATTCACTTGCTAAAAGTTAATTTGTTGAAATCGATTGAAGAGTTGAAGTACCATTCAACTGATCTCAGCAAGTCGTTAAAGATGAAAATAAAAATAGTTATACGTAAGAAAAGTATCACAATGACAGAAGCCTCGCTAGACCTTTGTCTTTGAAATACTCTTTCGCATCTGTTTTAAACCTGTAAAAATTTTCACAAACTCTTATTTTACGTGGTAGGTCATTATATATGTTAGCTTGTTCAGAAAACGTTTTTGCTTCACCATGTTGTAATGTCATTTCATTACCCAAACGTGGATTAAATGTGTTCATATGTAATGGAAGATAGTCTGGCCATGTATCAGTGTGTAAAGCTTTATGTACCAGTTTAACAGTCGCGAAATCAATGTTTTCTCTAACTGGCAACCACCCAAGATCGATAACGTCTGTTGTTTTCACATATCTTCCAAGAACATAAGATGCTGCTGTGTTCTGCACTCTCTGAAGTCTATTTAATAGGTACTTTGGTAATTGGCCAAATACTACATTACTATAATTAAGTTTGGATAGAATGAGTGTTTCAGCGAGGTTCTTTCTCACATGATAAGGAGTAAATCGTTTCCATTGTTTAAGTGCTCGAATTACTGCATAGGAAGATTGTGTAACTTTGGTAATATGATTTTTCCAATTCAGATTTTCGTCAAAATGTATTCCCAGTATTTTTGAGATTGAGTTACGTTCGATTGAGCAACCATTGTGAATAATGTTACAGTCGTTGGTTGTTTCAAGATGATGATAGGAACTCATTTTGTTTGTTGAGAATAACATTTGTTTCGTTTTGCCATCATTAAATAGAAGGTTCTGATTGGTTGACCAACCAGATAAACTATTCAGATCGTCCTCAAGTGTTTTTGCACATGTTTTCAAATTTTTCATTTTGCAGTGTTGGTATAATACAGTGTCATCAGCATACTGTGTTGTGTTAGATGACACATTCTGAGACAGATCCATGACATACAAGTTAAATAATACTGGGCCCAGAATGCTTCCTTGAGGTACCCCCAAAATGGATAGGTTGCGTGTTTGATGTTTTATCATCCACTTGAACAAACTGCTTTCGTTCGGAAAGATAGTCATGGATTATCAATAAGCTTTCTTTTGTGAAATTCATTTGGTGTAATTTGAGAAGTAAAGTTTCATAATGTACAGTGTCAAATGCTTTCGAGTAGTCAATTAAAACAGCCAGGGTTACCTCGCTTTTATTCATAGCTTTTTGAATATCATCTCTTAGTTTCAATAATATCGTTGTTGTCGAGTGTCCCTTCCGGTAACCTGATTGTGTTTCATTCATTAAAGACTGTTTATCTATATAGTCACAAAGCTGTTGTAATATGACACGTTCGTATACCTTAGACAAAACTGGTAACACGGAAATTGGTCTATAATCTGCAATTTGAGTAGGGTTTTCGATTTTTGGAACAGGACAAATTCTCGCCACTTTCCACGCACCTGGAAAAACTGTTTTATCAATACTTGTGTTAATTATATGTACAAGTGGCGAAGTGACGAAATCAACAACTGGTTTCAGATATTTTACTGGAACACTATCAAAACCAGTAGAGCAGTCATTCTTTAAACTCAGTAAAATATTTCTAACTTCGTTGTAATTAGTGTGTTGTATTTTGAAAGAGTTTTCACTGTTATTGATTGGTAGGTTTTCTATGAATTCGGCATTAACGGTGTTAGTGTTTTCTTTGTTGGTCAGTTCACTCGCCAAAGTACAAAAGTACTGGTTGATATCAGTTGGGCTGTGTCTAATTCGTTTGTGTTGTTGTTTAAGAATTTGATTAACTGTCCTCCACACTTCCTTTGGTTGCTTTAAAGAAAGTGCTTTTCTTAGAAACGTCTGTCTTGTTTCTTTGATGGTTCGTTTCAACTTTGACTTTGATTTATTGTAGCTTTCTCGATCGCTTACTAGTTGACTCAATTTGGATTTCATTCGTAATATCTCTGTGTGATTTTGTAACGAGCTTATTTTCGGGTCATTCATCCAAGGTGATGGAGGACGCGTCAATTTAATTTTTCTAAGCGGGGCATGATCATTGATACAGTCACACACTAGCTTATTCAAAACACTTATCTGGTCAGCAGGATCATCAAAACTGAAGACAAGATTCAATGGGAGATTTCGAAAGTCTGCTTTGTACTTATCAAGATTGAAAGCCTTCTCGTTCCTCTGCCATTTATATCTGGTTTTCGTACCGCTGCTTTTTGATGTTCAAGATAACGTACGGCATGTCATGATCACTTATTTCATGGGTATATATAACATCTTGATGAATCAATTTTTGTGGTATATTACAGCTTATGTGATCAATTAGTGTTTTCGATTTTCTTGTTGGCTCAGTAATCAGTTGTTGTAGCGAGTATGAATACAAGATATTTTTATATCTACGAGACGATTCTGTATCAGCTAAGAGATCTATGTTGTAATCACCAGTTAAAATAATAACACCATTCCACTTAACACAGATTTTACTCAGCAAACTGTCCAGTTTTTCTAACCAATCTAACTTGATGTTTTCATCAGAACTCGGTTGATACATTACTCCAACTAAATATGGGGTGTTTTTGTTTCGGCCACGCACTTCAATCCATTGATGTTCTATTGATTGGTCGAGTTTGTTGAAGTCTTTACGTTCACTGGTGACAATATTATCTTTTATATAAAACCCTACTCCACCACCTCTCTGCCCTTCTCGATTTCTGAAGAAAGTTTCGTATCCTTCGACTTGAACGTAATTGTACTGATGAACGCTACCTTTCAACCATGTTTCTGTCACTGCAAGAATGTCGAACTTGTATTTGTTGATCATCAAATGAAACGCGTCAAAGGTGGAAGCTATCGATTGCGTATTAAGATGAGCGATAGATATGTTGTTACGATGTTCGTTTATACGTTGTAGGTGATCAACTAGGATGTTTTCGTTCGGTAATGAAGCGTCAAAGTCGCATGTGTCGTCTAATGATCTAACATTGAGGAATGGTAAAACGGTGTGAACGCAATTTGTACAAATCCAGTCATTGGGCGTAACAGATTGCTTGTTGCTCACTCTAATCGCAGAACAATTAAGGTGATACAGATTTTGACACACACAACACGAAACTTGTTTGCTGTTGGAACGAATAGTTTTCTCGCACTTCGGACATTTCGGTGCTTTACGTATTGTTGTTGTTGTTTTTGTAGGTCCCGGGTTCACTTCAATATCATTTGATAGTAACAGGCGAAGAGTGCAGACAGTATTTTGCGTAATATAGTGTTCTTGCCTTTGATAGTCTCGATCTTTTCATCCGTGCTGCATTAATATTCCATTGTAAGTTAGTGCGGATAGCTGCTTTGGGAATATTTTCCACAGTTGAGTTATACTCATTAACGTGTAAAGCTACTATCAATAACAGAATGAAGCACTCCATCATAGATGCCATTTTTTATGAAGGAAAATGGCCGTCTCTGTGAATAAAATCCAATCTACTGAAAAACACTTTAATATCTTGTAAAAGTATCCACATGAAAATCCAAAACAATAAACAAACTTTCAATGTAATTCCAGTAACCACAACAAGTAATAGAACCACTTTATACTGATAATAAGTTCGTTATTTGTGTTTAATTAAATTTGTGTTAATTTAGACAAATAAGTCATTTTTTACTGTGGGACCAATCCTAGCCGTTACTGCGCGCTGAAGATTAAGAGACAGTTTCAAAAACTACATTTCATTGACTTTCTAACGGTATCAGTCCGTTTTAGTTACAACGGGTGCGTCAGATATTCGTACCAACATGTATTTAGCAATATTTTTCTGATATTACTAGGTTGCATCGCTTTTAACAGTGAAACGATTGACTGTGGGACTTAATTGAACTGATTTTGGACTTTGACCTTATAAATGTGATAAATGAGACAATTGGACTCCAAGAAATAACATTCTTCTTAATTTGACATGATTGCTGGAACTCAGCGATTACACTGGGCGCTGTGGTAGCGCTTTATTTAAAAATTTAGATAAATAAGTCATTTTTTACTGTGGGACCAATCCTAGCCGTTAGCGCGCGCTGAAGAAATAGAGACAGTTTCAAAAACTACATTTCATTGACTTTCTAACGGTATCAGTCCGTTTGAGTTACAACGGTTGCGTCACATATTCGTACCAACATGTATTTAGGCGATATTTTTCTGATATTACTAGGCTTGCATCGCTTTTAAACAGTGAAACAATTGACTGTGGGACTTAAATTGAACTGATTTTGGACTTTGATCCTTATAGATTGATAAATGAGACCAATTGGCTCCAAGAAATAACATTTTTCTTAATTTGCATGATTGCTGGAACTCAGCATTTAAAGGGAGCGCTGTGGTAGCGCTTTTTTAAAAATTTAGATAAAAAAGTCATTTTTTAATGTGGGACCAATCGTAGCCGTTAGCGCGCTCCTGAAGAAATAGAGACAGTTTCAAAAACTACATTTCATTGACTTTCCTAACGGTAATTAGTGCGTTTGAGTTACAACGGTTGTGTCACATATTCGTACCAACAAGTATTTAGCGATCTTTTTCTGATGATTGCTAGGTTGCATCGCTTTTAACAGTGAACGCAGTGACTGTGTGACTTAATTGAACTGATTTGGAACTTTGACCTTATAATGTGATAAATGAGACAATTGGACTCCAAGAAATAACATTCTTCTAAATTTGACATGATTGCTGGAACTCAGCGATTACACTGGGCGCTGTGGTAGCGCTTTATATAAAAATTTAGATAAACAAGTCATTTTTTTACTGTGGGACCAATCCTACCTGTTAGCGCGCGCTGAAGAATAGAGAGAGTTTCAAAAACTACATTTCATTGACTTTCTAACGGAATAAATCTGTTTGAGCAACAACGGTTGCGTCACATATTCGTACTAACATGTATTTAGCAGATATTTTTTCTGATATTACTAGGTTGCATCGCTTTTAACAGTGAAACAATTAACTGTGGGACTTAATTGAACTGATTTTGGACTTTGACCTTATAAATGTGATAAATGAGACAATTGGACTCCGGAAATAACATTCTTCTTAATTTGACATGATTGCTGGAACTCAGCAATTACACTGCGCGCTGTGGTAACGCTTTATTAAAAATTTAGATAAATAAGTCATTTTTATACTGTGGGACCAATCCTAGCCGTTAGCGCCGCTGAAGAAAATAGAGGACAGTTTCAAAAACTACATTTAATTGACTTTCTAACGGTATCAGTGCGTTTGAGTTACCCACGGTTGTGTCACATATTCGTACCAACATGTATTTAGCGATATTTTTCGGATATTACTAGGTTGCATCGCCTTTAACAGTGAAACGAGTGACTGTGGGACTTAATTGAACTGATTTTTAGACTTTGACTTTATAAATGTGATAAATGAGACAATTGGACTCCAAGAAATAACATTCTTCTTAATTTGACATGATTGCTGGAACTCAGCAATTACACTGGGCGCTGTGGTAACGCTTTATTTAAAAATTTAGATAAATAAGTAATTTTTTACTGTGGGATCAATCCTAGCCGTAAGCGCACGCTGAAAGAAATAGAGACAGTTTCAAAAACTACATTCATTGACTTTCTAACGGTATCAGTCCGTTTTAGTTACAACGGGTGCGTCAGATATTCGTACCAACATGTATTTAGCAATATTTTTCTGATATTACTAGGTTGCATCGCTTTTAATAGTGAAAACGATTGACTGTGGGACTTAATTAAACTGATTTTGGACTTTGACCTTATAAATGTGATAAATGAGGACAATCGGACTCCAAGAATTAACATTTTCTTAATTTGACATGATTGCTGGAACTCAGCAATTACACTGGGCGCTGTGGTAAAGCTTTATTTAAAATTTAGATAAATAAGTCATTTTTTACTGTGGGATCAATCCTAAGCCGTCAGCGCGCGCTGAAGAAATAGAGACAGTTTCAAAAACTACCATTTTATTGACTTTCTAACGGTATCAGTCCGTTTTAGTTACAACGGGTGCGTCAGATGTTCGTACCAACATGTATTTAGCATATTTTTCTGATATTACTAGGTTGCATCGCTTTTAATAAGGAAACGATTGACTGTGGGACTTAATTAAACTGATTTTGGACTTTGACCTAATAAATGTGATAAATGAGACAATTGGACTCCAGGAAATAACATTCTTCTTCATTTGACATGATTGCTGGAACTCAGCAATTACACGGGGCGCTGTGGTATCGCTTTATTAAGAAATTTAGAATAAAAAAGTCCATTTTTTACTGTGGGAACCAATCCTAGCCGTTATATGCGCCGCTGAAGAAATAGAACACAGTTTCAAAAACTACATTTCATTGACTTTCTAACGGTATCAGTCCGCGTTGAGTTACAACGGTTGCGTCCACATATTCGTACCAACATATATTTAGCGATATTTTTATGATATTACTAGGTTGCATCCCTTTTAACAGTGAAACGATTAACAGTGGGACTTAATTGCACTGATTTTTGGACTTTGACCTTATAATGTGATAAATGAACACATTGGACTCAAAGAATAACATTCTTCTTATTCGACATGATGCTGGAACTCAGCGATTAACTGGGCGCCGTGGTAGCGGTTTATTTAAAAATTTAGATAAATAAGTCATTTTTTACTGTGGGATCAATCCTAGCCGTAAGCGCGACCTGAAGAAATAGAGACAGTTTCAAAAACTACATTCATTGAATTTCTAACGGTATGCGTCCGTTTGAGTTACAACGGTTGCGTCACATATTCGTAACCAACATATATTTAGCGATATTTTTATGATATTACTAGGTTGCATCCCTTCTAACAGTGAAACGATTAACAGTGGGACTTAATTGCACTGATTTTGGACTTTGACCTTATAAATGTGATAAATGAGACAATCGGACTCCAAGAAATAACATTTTTCTTAATTTGACATGATTGCTGAACTCAGCAATTAGCACTGGGCGCGCTGTGGTAGCGCTTTATTTAAAAAATTTAGATAAATAAGTCATTTTTTACTGTGGGACCAATCCTAGCCGTTAGCGCGCGCTGAAGAAATAGAGACAGTTTCAAAAACTACATTTCATTGACTTTCTAACGGTATCAGTCCGTTTTAGTTACAACGGGTGCGTCAGATATTCGTACCAACATGTATTTAGCAATATTTTTCTGATATTACTAGGTTGCATCGCTTTTAATAGTGAAACGATTGACTGTGGGACTTAATTAAACTGATTTTGGACTTTGACCTTATAAATGTGATAAATGAGACAATTGGACTCCAGGAAATAACATTCTTCTTCATTTGACATGATTGCTGGAACTCAGCGATTACACTGGGCGCTGTGGTAGTGCTTTATTTAAAAATTTAGATAAATAAGTCATTTTTTACTGTGGGACAAATCCTAGCCGTTATCGCGCGCTGAAGAAATAGAGCCAGTTTCAAAAACTACATTTCATTGACTTTCTAACGGTATCAGTCCGTTTTAGTTACAACGGGTGCGTCAGATATTCGTACCAACATGTATTTAGCAATATTTTTCTGATATTACTAGGTTGCATCGCTTTTAATAGTGAAACGATTGACTGTGGGACTTAATTGAACTGATTTTGGACTTTCACTTGATAAATGTGATAAATGAGACAATTGGACTCCAAGAAATAACATTCTTCTTAATTTGACATGATTGCTGGAACTCAGCAATTACACTGGGCGCTGTGGTAACGCTTTATTTAAAAACTTAGATAAATAAGTCATTTTTATACTGTGGGACCAATCCTAGCCGTTAGCGCCCGCTGAAAAAATAGAGACAGTTTCAAAACTACATTTCATTGACTTTCTAACGGTATCAGTGCGTTTGAGTTACAACGGTTGTGTCACATATCCGTACCAACATGTATTTAGCGATATTTTTCTGATATTACTAGGTTGCATCGCTTTTAACAGTGAAACGAGTGACTGTGGGACTTAATTGAACTGATTTTGGACTTTGACTATATAAATGTGATAAATGAGACAATTGGACTCCAAGAAATAACATTCTTCTTAATTTGACATGATTGCTGGAACTCAGCAATTACACTGGGCGCTGTGGTAACGCTTTATTTAAAAATTTAGATAAATAAGTCATTTTTAATAACTGTGGGACCAATCCTAGCCGTTAGCGCCCGCTGAAGAAATAGAGACAGTTTCAAAAAACTAAATTTCATTGACTTTCTAACGGTATCAGTCCGTTTGAGTTACAACGGTTGCGTCACATATTCGTACCAACATATATTTAGCAACATTTTTCTGATATTACTAGGTTGCATCGCTTTTAAACAGTGAAACGATTGACTGTGGGACTTAATTGAACTGATTTTGGACTTTCACTTTATAAATTGTGATAAATGAGACAATTGGATTCCAAGAAATAACATTCTTCTGATATTGACATGATTGCTGGAACTCAGCAATTACACTGGGCGCTGTGGTAGCGCTTTATTTAAAAATTTAGATAAATAAAGTCATTTTTTACTGTGGGACCAATCCTAGCCGTTAGCCGCGCGCTGAAGAAATAGAGGACAGTTTCAAAAACTACATTTCATTGACTTTCTAACGGTATCAGTCCGCTTTAGTTACAACGGGTTGCGTCAGATATTCGTACAAACATGTATTTAGCAATATTTTTCTGATATTACTAGGTTGCATCGCCTTTAATAGTGAAACCATTGACTGTGGGACTTAATTGAACTGATTTTGACTTTGACCTTATAAATGTGATAAATGAGACAATTGGACTCCAGGAAATAACATTCTCTAAATTTGACATGATTGCTGGAAATCAGCAATTACACTGGGCGCTGTGGGTAGCGCTTTATTTAGAAATTTAGAAAATAAGTCATTTTTTACTGTGGGACCAATCTAGCCGTTAGCGTGCGCTGAAGAAAATAGAGACAGTTTCAAACTACATTTCATTGACTTTTAACGGTATCAGTCCGTTTTAGTTACAACGGTGCGTCAGATATTCGTACCAACATGTATTTAGCAATATTTTTCTGAATTACTATGTTGCATCGCTTTTAATTGTGAAACGATTGACTGTGGGACTCAATTAAACTGATTTTGGACTGTGACATATAAATGTGATAAATGGGACAATTGGACTCCAGGAAATAACATTCTTCTTCATTTGACATGATTGCTGGAACTCAGCATTACACGGGGCGCTGTGGTAGCGCTTTATTTAGAAATTTAGATAAAAATCATTTTTACTGTGGGACCAATCCTAGCCGTTATCGGCCGCTGAAGAAATAGAGCCAGTTTCAAAAAGCTACATTTCATTGACTTTCTAACGGTATCAGTGCGTTTGAGTTACAACGGTTGTGTCACATATTCGTACCAACATGTATTTAGCGATATTTTCTGATATTACTAGGTTGCATCGCTTTTAACAGTGAAACGAGCGACTGTGGGACTTAATTGAACTGATTTTGGACTTTACCTTTTAAATATAGATTGATAAATGAGACAATTGGACTCCAGGAAATAACATTCTTTTTAATTTGACATGATTGCTGGAACTCAGCGATTACACTAGGCGCTGTGGTAGCGCTTTATTTAAAAATTTAGATAAATAAGTCATTTTTTACTGTGGGATCAATCCTAGCCGTAAGCGCGCGCTGAAGAAATAGAGACAGTTTCAGAAACTACATTTCATTGACTTTCTAACGATATCGGTCCGTTTGAGTTACAACGGTTGCGTCACATATTCGTACCAACATATATTTAGCGATATTTTTATGATATTACTAGGTTGCATCCCTTTTAACAGTGAAACGATTAACAGTGGGACTTAATTGCACTGATTTTGGACTTTGACCTTATAAATGTGTTAAATGAGACAATCGGACACCAAGAAATAACATTTTTCTTAATTTGACATGATTGCTGGAACTCAGCAATTACATTGGGCGCTGTGGTAGCGCTTTATTTAAAAATTTAGATAAATAAGTCATTTTTTACTGTTGGTCCAATCCTAGCCGTTAGCGCGCGCTGAAGAAATAGAGACAGTTTCAAAAACTACATTTATTGACTTTCTAACGGTATCAGTGCGTTTGAGTTTACATACGGTTGTGTCACATATTTGTACCAACATGTATTTAGCGATATGCTTTTAACAGTGAAACGAGTGACTGTGTGACTTAATGAACTGTTTTTGGACTTTCACTTTAAATGTGATAAATGAGACAATTGGACTCCCAAGAAATAACATCTTCTTAATTTGACATGATTGCTGGGAACTCAGCAATTATACTGGGCGCTGTGGTAACGCTTTATTTAAAAATTTAGATAAATAAGTCATTTTTATACTGTGGCACCAATCCTAGCCGTTATCGCGCGCTGAAGAAATAGAGACTGTTTCAAAAACTACATTTCATTGACTTTCTAACGGTATCAGTCCTCTTTAGTTACAACGGTTGCGTCACATATTCGTACCAACATATATTTAGCAATATTTTTCTGATATTACTAGATTGCATCGCTTTTAATAGTGAAACGATTGACTGCGGGACTTAATTGAACTGATTTTGGACTTTGACCTTATAAATGTGATAAATGAGACAATTGAACTCCAGGAAATAACATTCTTCTAAATTTGACATGATTGCTGGAACTCAGCGATTACACTGAGCGCTGTTGTAGCGCTTTATTTAAAAGTTAAGATAAATAAGTTATATTTTACTGTGGGACCAGTCCTAGCCGTTAGCGCGCTCTGAAGAAATAGAGACAGTTTCAAAAACTACATTTCATTGACTTTCTAACGGTATCAGTCCGTTTGAGTTACCACGGTTGCGTCACATATTCGTACCAACATGTATTTAGCGATATTTTTCTGATATTACTAGGTTGCATCGCTTTTAAGCAGTGAAACGATTAACAGTGGGTGACTTAATTGCACTGATTTTGGACTTTGACCTTATAAATGTGATAAATGAGACACATGGACTCCAAGAAATACATTTTTCTTAATTTGACATGATTGCTGGAACTCAGCAATTACACTGGGCGCTGTGGTAGCGCTTTATTTCAAAATTTAGATAAATAAGTCATTTTTTACTGTGGGACCAATCCTAGCCGTTAAGCGGCGCTCTGAAGAAATAGAGATCAGCTTCAAAAAACTACATTTCATTGACTTTCTAACGGTATCAGTCCGTTTTTAGTTACAACGGGTGCGTCAGATATTCGTACCAACATGTATTTAGCAATATTTTTCCTGACATTAACTTAGTTGCATCGCTTTTAATAGTGAAACGATTGACTGTGGGACTTAATTAAACTGATTTTGGGACTTTGACCTTATATATGTGATAAATGAGACCAATTGGACTCCCAGGAAATACATCTTCTTCAATTTGACATGATGCTTGAACTCAGCGATTACACTGGGCGCTGTGGTAGTGCTTATTTAAAATTTAGATAAATAAGTCATTTTTTTACTGTGGGACCAAATCCTAGCCGTTCTCCCGACGCGCGGCTGAAGAAATAGAGCCAGTTTCCAAAAACTACATTTCATTGGACTTTCTAACGGTATCAGTCCGTTTGAGTTACAACGGTTGCGTCACATATTCGTACCAACATGTATTTAGCGATATTTTTCTGATATTACTAGGTTGCATCGCTTTTAACAGTGAAACGATTGACTGTGGGACTTAATTGAACTGATTTTGGACTTTGACCTTATAAATGTGATAAATGAGACAATTGGACTCCAAGAAATAACATTCTTCTTAATTTGACATGATTGCTGGAACTCAGCAATTACACTGGGCGCTGTGGTAGCGCTTTATTTAAAAATTTAGATAAATAAGTCATTTTTTACTGTGGGACCAATCCTAGCCGTTAGCGCGCGCTGAAGAAATAGAGACAGTTTCAAAAACTACATTTCATTGACTTTCTAACGGTATCAGTCCGTTTGAGTTACAACGGTTGCGTCACATATTCGTACCAACATGTATTTAGCGATATTTTTCTGATATTACTAGGTTGCATCGCTTTTAACAGTGAAACGATTGACTGTGGGACTTAATTGAACTGATTTTGGACTTTGACCTTATAAATGTGATAAATGAGACAATTGGACTCCAAGAAATAACATTCTTCTTAATTTGACATGATTGCTGGAACTCAGCAATTACACTGGGCGCTGTGGTAGCGCTTTATTTAAAAATTTAGATAAATAAGTCATTTTTTACTGTGGGACCAATCCTAGCCGTTAGCGCGCGCTGAAGAAATAGAGACAGTTTCAAAAACTACATTTCATTGACTTTCTAACGGTATCAGTCCGTTTGAGTTACAACGGTTGCGTCACATATTCGTACCAACATGTATTTAGCGATATTTTTCTGATATTACTAGGTTGCATCGCTTTTAACAGTGAAACGATTGACTGGGACTTAATTGAACTGATTTTGGACTTTGACCTTATAAATGTGATAAATGAGACAATTGGACTCCAGAAATAACATTCTTCTTAATTTGACATGATTGCTGGAACTCAGCAATTACACTGGGCGCTGTGGTAGCGCTTTATTTAAAAATTTAGATAAATAAGTCATTTTTTACTGTGGGACCAATCCTAGCCGTTAGCGCGCGTTGAAGAAATAGAGACAGTTTCAAAAACTACATTTCATTGACTTTCTAACGGTATCAGTCCGTTTTAGTTACAACGGTTGCGTCACATATTCGTACCAACATGTATTTAGCAATATTTTTCTGATATTACTAGGTTGCATCGCTTTTAACAGTGAAACGATTGACTGTGGGACTTAATTGAACTGATTTTGGACTTTGACCTTATAAATGATAAATGAGACAATTGGACTCCAAGAAATAACATTCTTCTTAATTTGACATGATTGCTGGAACTCAGCAATTACACTGGGCGCTGTGGTAGCGCTTTATTTAAAAATTTAGATAAACAAGTCATTTTTTACTATGGGACCAATCCTAGCCGTTATCGCGCGCTGAAGAAATAGAACCAGTTTCAAAAACTACATTTCATTGACTTTCTAACGGTATCAGTCCGTTTGAGTTACAACGGTTGCGTCACATAATCGTACCAACATATATTTAGCGATATTTTTCTGAGATTACTAGGTTGCATCGCTTTTAACAGTGAAAACGATTGACTGTGGGACTTAATTGAACTGATTTTGGACTTTGACCTTATAAATGTGATAAATGAGACAATTGGACTCCAAGAATAACATTCTTAATTTGATCATGATTGCTGAACTCAGCGATTACACTGGGCGCTGTGGTAGCGCTTTATTTAAAAATTTATATAAATAAGTCATTTTTTACTGTGGGACCAATCCTAGCCGTTAGCGCGCTGAAGAATAGAGACAGTTTCAAAAACTACATTTCATTGACTTCTAACGGTATCAGTCCGTTTGAGTTACAACGGTTGCGTCAATATTCGTACCAACATGTATTTAGCGATATTTTTCTGATATTACTAGGTTGCATCGCTTTTAACAGTGAAACGATTGACTGTGGGACTTAATTAAACTGATTTTGGACTTTGACCTTATATAATGTGATAAATGACAATTGGACTCCAGAAATAACATTCTTCATTTGACATGATTGCTGGAACTCAGCAATTACACTGGGCGCTGTGGTAGCGCTTTATTTAAAATTTAGATAAAAAGTCATTTTTTTACTGTGGGACCAATCCTAGCCGTTAGCGCGCCTGAAGAAATAGAGCAGTTTCAAAAACTACATTTCATGACTTTCTAACGGTATCAGTCCGTTTGAGTTACAACGGTTGTGTCACATATTCGTACCAACATGTATTTAGCATATTTTTCTGATATTACTAGGTTGCATCGCTTTTAACAGTGAAACGATTGACTGGTGGACTTAATTGAACTGTGGACTTGACCTTATAAATATGAGTGATAAATGAGACAATTGGACTCCAAGAAATAACATTCTTTTTTAATTTGACATGATTGCTGGAACTCAGCATTACACTGGCGCTGTGGTGTAGCGCTTTATTTAAAAATTTAGATAAATAAGTCATTTTTTACTGTGGGACCAATCCTAGCCGTTAGCGCGCGCTGAAGAAATAGAGACAGTTTCAAAAACTACATTTCATTGACTTTCTAACGTATCAGTCCGTGTTTGAGTTACAACGGTTGCGTCACATATTCGTACCAACATATATTAGCGATATTTTTCTGATATTACTAGGTTGCATCGCTTTTAACAGTGAAACGATTGACTGTGGGACTTAATTGAACTGATTTTGGACTTTGACCTTATAAATTGATAAATGAGACAATTGGACTCCAAGAAATAACATTTTCTTAATTTGACATGATTGCTGGAACTCAGCGAATTACACTGGGCGCTGTGGTAGCGCTTTTATTTAAAAATTTAGAAAATAAGTCATTTTTTTACTGTGGGACCAATCCTAGCCGTTAGCGCGCGCTGAAGAAATAGAGACAGTTTCAAAAACTACATTTCATTGACTTTTCTAACGGTATCAGTCCGTTTGAGTTACAACGGTTGCGTCACATATTCGTACCAACATGTATTTAGCGATATTTTTCTGATATACTAGGTTGCATCGCTTTTAAAGTGAAACGATTGACTGTGGGACTTAATTGAACTGATTTTGGACTTTGACCTTATAAATGTGATAAATGAGACAATTGGACTCCAAAATAAACATTCTTCTTAATTTGACATGATTGCTGGAATCAGCAATTACACTGGGCGCTTGGTAGCGTATTTAAAAAATTTAGATAAATAAGTCATTTTTTACTGTGGACCAATCCTACCGTTACGCGCGTGAAGAAATAGACAGTTTCAAAAACTACATTTCATTGACTTTCTAACGGTATCAGTCCGTTTGAGTTACAACGGTTGCGTCATATTCGTACCAACATGTATTTAGCATATTTTTCTGATATTACTAGGTTGCATCGCTTTAACAGTGAAACGATTGACTGTGGACTTATTGAACTGATTTTGGACTTTGACCTTATAAATTGATAAATGAACAAATTGGACTCCAGAAATAACATTCTTCTTTATTGACATGATTGCTGAACTCAAGCGATTACACGGGCGCTGGTAGCGCTTTATTTAAAAATTTAGATAAAAAGTCATTTTTTACTATGGGACCAATCCTAGCCGTTATCGCGCGCTGAAGAAATAGAGACAGTTTCAAAAACTACATTTCATTGACTTTCTCAACGGTATCAGTCCGTGTTTGAGTTACAACGGTTGCGTCACATATTCGTACCAACATTATTTAGCGATATTTTTGATATTACTAGGTTGCATCCCTTTAACAGTGAAACGATTAACAGTGGGACTTAATTGAACTGATTTTGGACTTTGACCTTATAAATGTATAAAATGAGACAATCGGACTCCAAGAAATAACATTTCTTAATTTGACATGATTGCTGGAACTCAGCAATTACACTGGGCGCTGTGGTAGCGCTTTATTTAAAATTTAGATAAATAAGTCATTTTTTACTGTGGGACCAATCCTAGCCGTTAGCGCGCTGAAGAAATAGAGACAGTTTCAAAACTACATTTCATTGATTTCTAACGGTATCAGTCGTTTTTGTACAACGGTGCGTCACATATTTCGTACCAACATGTATTTAGCAATATTTTTCTGATATTACTAGGTTGCATCGCTTTTAACAGTGAAACGATTGACTGTGGGACTTAATTGAACTGATTTTGGACTTTGACCTTATAAATGTGAAAATTGAGACCAATTGGACTCCAGAAATAACATTCTTCTTCATTTGACATGATTGCTGGAACTCAGCAATTACACTGGGCGCTGTGGTAGCGTTTTATTAAAAATTTAGATAAAATAAGTCATTTTTTACTGTGGGACCAATCCTAGACGTTAGCGCGCGCTGAAGAAATAGAGACAGTTTCAAAAACTACATTTCATTGACTTTCTAACGGTATCAGTCCGTTTGAGTTACAACGCTGTTGCGTCACATATTCGTACCAACATGTATTTAGCATATTTTTCTGATATTACTAGGTTGCATCGCTTTTAACAGTGAAACGATTGACTGTGGGACTTAATTGAATGATTTTGGACTTTGACCTTATAAATGTTGATAAATGAGACAATTGGACTCCAGAAATAACATCTTCTTTAA
>JASGCC010004470.1:0-19788 GCA_030067915.1 Hydractinia echinata | reverse complement strand
ATTTCTTGAGTCCAATTGTGTCATTTAACACATTTATAAGGTCAAAGTCCAAAATCAGTTCAATTAAGTCCCACAGTCAATCGTTTCAGTCTTAAAAGCGATGCAACCTAGTAATATCAGAAAAATATCGCTAAATACATGTTGGTACGAATATATGACGCAACCGTTGTAACTCAAACGGACTGATACCGTTAGAAAGTCAATGAAATGTAGTTTTTGAAACTGTCTCTATTTCTTCAGCGCGCTAACGGCTAGGATTGGTCCCACAGTAAAAATGACTTATTTATCTAAATTTTTTAATAAAGCGCTACCACAGCGCCCAGTGTAATCGCTGAGTTCCAGCAATCATGTCAAATTAAGAAGAATGTTATTTCTTGGAGTCCAATTGTGTCATTTATCACATTTATAAGGTCAAAGTCCAAAATCAGTTCAATTAAGTCCCACAGTCAATCGTTTCACTGTTAAAAGCGATGCAACCTAGTAATATCAGAAAAATATCGCTAAATACATGTTGGTACGAATATGTGACGCAACCGTTGTAACTCAAACGGACTGATACCGTTAGAAAGTCAATGAAATGTAGTTTTTGAAACTGTCTCTATTTTTCAGCGGCGCTAACGGCTAGGATTGGTCCCACAGTAAAAATGACTTATTTATCTAAATTTTTAAATAAAGCGCTACCACAGCGCCCAGTGTAATCGCTGAGTTCCAGCAATCATGTCAAATTAAGAAGAATGTTATTTCTTGGAGTCCAATTGTGTCATTTATCACATTTATAAGGTCAAAGTCCAAAATCAGTTCAATTAAGTCCCACAGTCAATCGTTTCACTGTTAAAAGCGATGCAACCTAGTAATATCAGAAAATATCGCTAAATACATGTTGGTACGAATATGTGACGCAACCGTTGTAACTCAAACGGACTGATACCGTTAGAAAGTCAATGAAATGTAGTTTTTGAAACTGTCTCTATTTTTCAGCGCGCGTAACGGCTAGGATTGGTCCCACAGTAAAAATGACTTATTTATCTAAATTTTTAAATAAAGCGCTACCACAGCGCCCAGTGTAATCGCTGAGTTCCAGCAATCATGTCAAATTAAGAAGAATGTTATTTCTTGGAGTCCAATTGTGTCATTTATCACATTTATAAGGTCAAAGTCCAAAATCAGTTCAATTAAGTCCCACAGTCAATCGTTTCACTGTTAAAAGCGATGCAACCTAGTAATATCAGAAAAATATCGCTAAATACATGTTGGTACGAATATGACGCAACCGTTGTAACTCAAACGGACTGATACCGTTAGAAAGTCAATGAAATGTAGTTTTTGAAACTGTCTCTATTTCTTCAGCGGCGCTAACGGCTAGGATTGGTCCCACAGTAAAAAATGACTTATTTATCTAAATTTTTAAATAAAGCGCTACCACAGCGCCCAGTGTAATCGCTGAGTTCCAGCAATCATGTCAAATTAAGAAGAATGTTATTTCTTGGAGTCCAATTGTGTCATTTATCACATTTATAAGGTCAAAGTCCAAAATCAGTTCAATTAAGTCCCACAGTCAATCGTTTCACTGTTAAAAGCGATGCAACCTAGTAATATCAGAAAAATATCGCTAAATACATGTTGGTACGAATATGTGACGCAACCGTTGTAACTCAAACGGACTGATACCGTTAGAAAGTCAATGAAATGTAGTTTTGAAACTGTCTCTATTTTTCAGCGGCGTAACGGCTAGGATTGGTCCCACAGTAAAAAATGACTTATTTATCTAAATTTTTAAATAAAGCGCTACCACAGCGCCCAGTGTAATCGCTGAGTTCCAGCAATCATGTCAAATTAAGAAGAATGTTATTTCTTGGAGTCCAATTGTGTCATTTATCACATTTATAAGGTCAAAGTCCAAAATCAGTTCAATTAAGTCCCACAGTCAATCGTTTCAGTCTTAAAAGCGATGCAACCTAGTAATATCAGAAAAATATCGCTAAATACATGTTGGTACGAATATGTGACGCAACCGTTGTAACTCAAACGGACTGATACCGTTAGAAAGTCAATGAAATGTAGTTTTGAAACTGTCTCTATTTTTCAGCGCGCGTAACGGCTAGGATTGGTCCCACAGTAAAAATGACTTATTTATCTAAATTTTTAAATAAAGCGCTACCACAGCGCCCAGTGTAATCGCTGAGTTCCAGCAATCATGTCAAATTAAGAAGAATGTTATTTCTTGGAGTCCAATTGTGTCATTTATCACATTTATAAGGTCAAAGTCCAAAATCAGTTCAATTAAGTCCCACAGTCAATCGTTTCAGTTAAAAGCGATGCAACCTAGTAATATCAGAAAATATCGCTAAATACATGTTGGTACGAATATGTGACGCAACCGTTGTAACTCAAACGGACTGATACCGTTAGAAAGTCAATGAAATGTAGTTTTTGAAACTGTCTCTATTTTTCAGCGGCGCTAACGGCTAGGATTGGTCCCACAGTAAAAATGACTTATTTATCTAAATTTTTAAATAAAGCGCTACCACAGCGCCCAGTGTAATCGCTGAGTTCCAGCAATCATGTCAAATTAAGAAGAATGTTATTTCTTGGAGTCCAATTGTGTCATTTATCACATTTATAAGGTCAAAGTCCAAAATCAGTTCAATTAAGTCCCACAGTCAATCGTTTCACTGTTAAAAGCGATGCAACCTAGTAATATCAGAAAATATCGCTAAATACATGTTGGTACGAATATGTGACGCAACCGTTGTAACTCAAACGGACTGATACCGTTAGAAAGTCAATGAAATGTAGTTTTGAAACTGTCTCTATTTCTTCAGCGCGCTAACGGCTAGGATTGGTCCCACAGTAAAAATGACTTATTTATCTAAATTTTTAAATAAAGCGCTACCACAGCGCCCAGTGTAATCGCTGAGTTCCAGCAATCATGTCAAATTAAGAAGAATGTTATTTCTTGGAGTCCAATTGTGTCATTTATCACATTTATAAGGTCAAAGTCCAAAATCAGTTCAATTAAGTCCCACAGTCAATCGTTTCACTGTTAAAAGCGATGCAACCTAGTAATATCAGAAAAATATCGCTAAATACATGTTGGTACGAATATGTGACGCAACCGTTGTAACTCAAACGGACTGATACCGTTAGAAAGTCAATGAAATGTAGTTTTTGAAACTGTCTCTATTTTTCAGCGGCGCTAACGGCTAGGATTGGTCCCACAGTAAAAAATGACTTATTTATCTAAATTTTTAAATAAAGCGCTACCACAGCGCCCAGTGTAATCGCTGAGTTCCAGCAATCATGTCAAATTAAGAAGAATGTTATTTCTTGGAGTCCAATTGTGTCATTTATCACATTTATAAGGTCAAAGTCCAAAATCAGTTCAATTAAGTCCCACAGTCAATCGTTTCACTGTTAAAAGCGATGCAACCTAGTAATATCAGAAAAATATCGCTAAATACATGTTGGTACGAATATGTGACGCAACCGTTGTAACTCAAACGGACTGATACCGTTAGAAAGTCAATGAAATGTAGTTTTTGAAACTGTCTCTATTTTTCAGCGCGCTAACGGCTAGGATTGGTCCCACAGTAAAAATGACTTATTTATCTAAATTTTTAAATAAAGCGCTACCACAGCGCCCAGTGTAATCGCTGAGTTCCAGCAATCATGTCAAATTAAGAAGAATGTTATTTCTTGGAGTCCAATTGTGTCATTTATCACATTTATAAGGTCAAAGTCCAAAATCAGTTCAATTAAGTCCCACAGTCAATCGTTTCACTGTTAAAAGCGATGCAACCTAGTAATATCAGAAAAATATCGCTAAATACATGTTGGTACGAATATGTGACGCAACCGTTGTAACTCAAACGGACTGATACCGTTAGAAAGTCAATGAAATGTAGTTTTTGAAACTGTCTCTATTTCTTCAGCGCGCGCTAACGGCTAGGATTGGTCCCACAGTAAAAATGACTTATTTATCTAAATTTTTAAATAAAGCGCTACCACAGCGCCCAGTGTAATCGCTGAGTTCCAGCAATCATGTCAAATTAAGAAGAATGTTATTTCTTGGAGTCCAATTGTGTCATTTATCACATTTATAAGGTCAAAGTCCAAAATCAGTTCAATTAAGTCCCACAGTCAATCGTTTCAGTCTTAAAAGCGATGCAACCTAGTAATATCAGAAAATATCGCTAAATACATGTTGGTACGAATATGTGACGCAACCGTTGTAACTCAAACGGACTGATACCGTTAGAAACTCAATGAAATGTAGTTTTTGAAACTGTCTCTATTTCTTCAGCGCGCTAACGGCTAGGATTGGTCCCACAGTAAAAATGACTTATTTATCTAAATTTTTAAATAAAGCGCTACCACAGCGCCCAGTGTAATCGCTGAGTTCCAGCAATCATGTCAAATTAAGAAGAATGTTATTTCTTGGAGTCCAATTGTGTCATTTATCACATTTATAAGGTCAAAGTCCAAAATCAGTTCAATTAAGTCCCACAGTCAATCGTTTCACTGTTAAAAGCGATGCAACCTAGTAATATCAGAAAAATATCGCTAAATACATGTTGGTACGAATATGTGACGCAACCGTTGTAACTCAAACGGACTGATACCGTTAGAAAGTCAATGAAATGTAGTTTTTGAAACTGTCTCTATTTCTTCAGCGCGCTAACGGCTAGGATTGGTCCCACAGTAAAAAATGACTTATTTATCTAAATTTTTAAATAAAGCGCTACCACAGCGCCCAGTGTAATCGCTGAGTTCCAGCAATCATGTCAAATTAAGAAGAATGTTATTTCTTGGAGTCCAATTGTGTCATTTATCACATTTATAAGGTCAAAGTCCAAAATCAGTTCAATTAAGTCCCACAGTCAATCGTTTCACTGTTAAAAGCGATGCAACCTAGTAATATCAGAAAAATATCGCTAAATACATGTTGGTACGAATATGTGACGCAACCGTTGTAACTCAAACGGACTGATACCGTTAGAAAGTCAATGAAATGTAGTTTTTGAAACTGTCTCTATTTCTTCAGCGCGCGCTAACGGCTAGGATTGGTCCCACAGTAAAAATGACTTATTTATCTAAATTTTTAAAAAGCGCTACCACAGCGCCCAGTGTAATCGCTGAGTTTCAGCAATCATGTCAAATTAAGAAGAATGTTATTTCTTGGAGTCCAATTGTGTCATTTATCACATTTATAAGGTCAAAGTCAAAAATCAGTTCAATTAAGTCCCACAGTCAATCGTTTCACTGTTAAAAGCGATGCAACCTAGTATTATCAGAAGAAAATCGCTAAATACATGTTGGTACGAATATGTGACGCAACCGTTGTAACTCAAACGGACTGATACCGTTAGAAAGTCAATGAAATGTAGTTTTTGAAACTGTCTCTATTTCTTCAGCGCGCTAACGGCTAGGATTGGTCCCACAGTAAAAATGACTTATTTATCTAAATTTTTAAATAAAGCGCTACCACAGCGCCCAGTGTAATCGCTGAGTTCCAGCAATCATGTCAAATTAAGAAGAATGTTATTTCTTGGAGTCCAATTGTGTCATTTATCACATTTATAAGGTCAAAGTCCAAAATCAGTTCAATTAAGTCCCACAGTCAATCGTTTCACTGTTAAAAGCGATGCAACCTAGTAATATCAGAAAAATTCGCTAAATACATGTTGGTACGAATATGTGACGCAACCGTTGTAACTCAAACGGACTGATACCGTTAGAAAGTCAATGAAATGTAGTTTTTGAAACTGTCTCTATTTTTCAGCGCGCGTAACGGCTAGGATTGGTCCCACAGTAAAATGACTTATTTATCTAAATTTTTAAATAAAGCGCTACCACAGCGCCCAGTGTAATCGCTGAGTTCCAGTAATCATGTCAAATTAAGAAGAATGTTATTTCTTGGAGTCCAATTGTGTCATTTATCACATTTATAAGGTCAAAGTCCAAAATCAGTTCAATTAAGTCCCACAGTCAATCGTTTCAGTTAAAAGCGATGCAACCTAGTAATATCAGAAAAATATCGCTAAATACATGTTGGTACGAATATGTGACGCAACCGTTGTAACTCAAACGGACTGATACCGTTAGAAATCAATGAAATGTAGTTTTTGAAACTGTCTCTATTTTTCAGCGCGCGTAACGGCTAGGATTGGTCCCACAGTAAAAATGACTTATTTATCTAAATTTTTAAATAAAGCGCTACCACAGCGCCCAGTGTAATCGCTGAGTTCCAGCAATCATGTCAAATTAAGAAGAATGTTATTTCTTGGAGTCCAATTGTGTCATTTATCACATTTATAAGGTCAAAGTCCAAAATCAGTTCAATTAAGTCCCACAGTCAATCGTTTCACTGTTAAAAGCGATGCAACCTAGTAATATCAGAAAAATATCGCTAAATACATGTTGGTACGAATATGTGACGCAACCGTTGTAACTCAAACGGACTGATACCGTTAGAAAGTCAATGAAATGTAGTTTTTGAAACTGTCTCTATTTTTCAGCGCGCGTAACGGCTAGGATTGGTCCCACAGTAAAAATGACTTATTTATCTAAATTTTTAAATAAAGCGCTACCACAGCGCCCAGTGTAATCGCTGAGTTCCAGCAATCATGTCAAATTAAGAAGAATGTTATTTCTTGGAGTCCAATTGTGTCATTTATCACATTTATAAGGTCAAAGTCCAAAATCAGTTCAATTAAGTCCCACAGTCAATCGTTTCACTGTTAAAAGCGATGCAACCTAGTAATATCAGAAAAATATCGCTAAATACATGTTGGTACGAATATGTGACGCAACCGTTGTAACTCAAACGGACTGATACCGTTAGAAAGTCAATGAAATGTAGTTTTTGAAACTGTCTCTATTTCTTCAGCGCGCTAACGGCTAGGATTGGTCCCACAGTAAAAAATGACTTATTTATCTAAATTTTTAAATAAAGCGCTACCACAGCGCCCAGTGTAATCGCTGAGTTCCAGCAATCATGTCAAATTAAGAAGAATGTTATTTCTTGGAGTCCAATTGTGTCATTTATCACATTTATAAGGTCAAAGTCCAAAATCAGTTCAATTAAGTCCCACAGTCAATCGTTTCACTGTTAAAAGCGATGCAACCTAGTAATATCAGAAAAATATCGCTAAATACATGTTGGTACGAATATGTGACGCAACCGTTGTAACTCAAACGGACTGATACCGTTAGAAAGTCAATGAAATGTAGTTTTGAAACTGTCTCTATTTTTCAGCGCGCGCTAACGGCTAGGATTGGTCCCACAGTAAAAATGACTTATTTATCTAAATTTTTAAATAAAGCGCTACCACAGCGCCCAGTGTAATCGCTGAGTTCCAGCAATCATGTCAAATTAAGAAGAATGTTATTTCTTGGAGTCCAATTGTGTCATTTATCACATTTATAAGGTCAAAGTCCAAAATCAGTTCAATTAAGTCCCACAGTCAATCGTTTCACTGTTAAAAGCGATGCAACCTAGTAATATCAGAAAAATATCGCTAAATACATGTTGGTACGAATATGTGACGCAACCGTTGTAACTCAAACGGACTGATACCGTTAGAAAGTCAATGAAATGTAGTTTTTGAAACTGTCTCTATTTCTTCAGCGCGCTAACGGCTAGGATTGGTCCCACAGTAAAAAATGACTTATTTATCTAAATTTTTAAATAAAGCGCTACCACAGCGCCCAGTGTAATCGCTGAGTTCCAGCAATCATGTCAAATTAAGAAGAATGTTATTTCTTGGAGTCCAATTGTGTCATTTATCACATTTATAAGGTCAAAGTCCAAAATCAGTTCAATTAAGTCCCACAGTCAATCGTTTCACTGTTAAAAGCGATGCAACCTAGTAATATCAGAAAAATATCGCTAAATACATGTTGGTACGAATATGTGACGCAACCGTTGTAACTCAAACGGACTGATACCGTTAGAAAGTCAATGAAATGTAGTTTTTGAAACTGTCTCTATTTCTTCAGCGCGTGCTAACGGCTAGGATTGGTCCCACAGTAAAAAATGACTTATTTATCTAAATTTTTAAATAAAGCGCTACCACAGCGCCCAGTGTAATCGCTGAGTTCCAGCAATCATGTCAAATTAAGAAGAATGTTATTTCTTGGAGTCCAATTGTGTCATTTATCACATTTATAAGGTCAAAGTCCAAAATCAGTTCAATTAAGTCCCACAGTCAATCGTTTCACTGTTAAAAGCGATGCAACCTAGTAATATCAGAAAAATATCGCTAAATACATGTTGGTACGAATATGTGACGCAACCGTTGTAACTCAAACGGACTGATACCGTTAGAAAGTCAATGAAATGTAGTTTTTGAAACTGTCTCTATTTCTTCAGCGCGCTAACGGCTAGGATTGGTCCCACAGTAAAAAATGACTTATTTGTCTAAATTTTTAAATAAAGCGTTACCACAGCGCCCAGTGTAATTGCTGAGTTCCAGCAATCATGTCAAATTAAGAAGAATGTTATTTCTTGGAGTCCAATTGTGTCATTTATCACATTTATAAGGTCAAAGTCCAAAATCAGTTCAATTAAGTCCCACAGTCAATCGTTTCACTGTTAAAAGCGATGCAACCTAGTAATATCAGAAAAATATCGCTAAATACATGTTGGTACGAATATGTGACGCAACCGTTGTAACTCAAACGGACTGATACCGTTAGAAAGTCAATGAAATGTAGTTTTGAAACTGTCTCTATTTCTTCAGCGCGCTAACGGCTAGGATTGGTCCCACAGTAAAAAATGACTTATTTATCTAAATTTTTAAATAAAGCGCTACCACAGCGCCCAGTGTAATCGCTGAGTTCCAGCAATCATGTCAAATTAAGAAGAATGTTATTTCTTGGAGTCCAATTGTGTCATTTATCACATTTATAAGGTCAAAGTCCAAAATCAGTTCAATTAAGTCCCACAGTCAATCGTTTCACTGTTAAAAGCGATGCAACCTAGTAATATCAGAAAAATATCGCTAAATACATGTTGGTACGAATATGTGACGCAACCGTTGTAACTCAAACGGACTGATACCGTTAGAAAGTCAATGAAATGTAGTTTTTGAAACTGTCTCTATTTCTTCAGCGCGCTAACGGCTAGGATTGGTCCCACAGTAAAAAATGACTTATTTATCTAAATTTTTAAATAAAGCGCTACCACAGCGCCCAGTGTAATCGCTGAGTTCCAGCAATCATGTCAAATTAAGAAGAATGTTATTTCTTGGAGTCCAATTGTGTCATTTATCACATTTATAAGGTCAAAGTCCAAAATCAGTTCAATTAAGTCCCACAGTCAATCGTTTCACTGTTAAAAGCGATGCAACCTAGTAATATCAGAAAAATATCGCTAAATACATGTTGGTACGAATATGTGACGCAACCGTTGTAACTCAAACGGACTGATACCGTTAGAAAGTCAATGAAATGTAGTTTTTGAAACTGTCTCTATTTCTTCAGCGCGCTAACGGCTAGGATTGGTCCCACAGTAAAAAATGACTTATTTATCTAAATTTTTAAATAAAGCGCTACCACAGCGCCCAGTGTAATCGCTGAGTTCCAGCAATCATGTCAAATTAAGAAGAATGTTATTTCTTGGAGTCCAATTGTGTCATTTATCACATTTATAAGGTCAAAGTCCAAAATCAGTTCAATTAAGTCCCACAGTCAATCGTTTCACTGTTAAAAGCGATGCAACCTAGTAATATCAGAAAAATATCGCTAAATACATGTTGGTACGAATATGTGACGCAACCGTTGTAACTCAAACGGACTGATACCGTTAGAAAGTCAATGAAATGTAGTTTTTGAAACTGTCTCTATTTCTTCAGCGCGCGTAACGGCTAGGATTGGTCCCACAGTAAAAAATGACTTATTTATCTAAATTTTTAAATAAAGCGCTACCACAGCGCCCAGTGTAATCGCTGAGTTCCAGCAATCATGTCAAATTAAGAAGAATGTTATTTCTTGGAGTCCAATTGTGTCATTTATCACATTTATAAGGTCAAAGTCCAAAATCAGTTCAATTAAGTCCCACAGTCAATCGTTTCACTGTTAAAAGCGATGCAACCTAGTAATATCAGAAAAATATCGCTAAATACATGTTGGTACGAATATGTGACGCAACCGTTGTAACTCAAACGGACTGATACCGTTAGAAAGTCAATGAAATGTAGTTTTTGAAACTGTCTCTATTTCTTCAGCGCGCTAACGGCTAGGATTGGTCCCACAGTAAAAAATGACTTATTTATCTAAATTTTTAAATAAAGCGCTACCACAGCGCCCAGTGTAATCGCTGAGTTCCAGCAATCATGTCAAATTAAGAAGAATGTTATTTCTTGGAGTCCAATTGTGTCATTTATCACATTTATAAGGTCAAAGTCCAAAATCAGTTCAATTAAGTCCCACAGTCAATCGTTTCACTGTTAAAAGCGATGCAACCTAGTAATATCAGAAAAATATCGCTAAATACATGTTGGTACGAATATGTGACGCAACCGTTGTAACTCAAACGGACTGATACCGTTAGAAAGTCAATGAAATGTAGTTTTTGAAACTGTCTCTATTTTTCAGCGCGCGCTAACGGCTAGGATTGGTCCCACAGTAAAAATGACTTATTTATCTAAATTTTTAAATAAAGCGCTACCACAGCGCCCAGTGTAATCGCTGAGTTCCAGCAATCATGTCAAATTAAGAAGAATGTTATTTCTTGGAGTCCAATTGTGTCATTTATCACATTTATAAGGTCAAAGTCCAAAATCAGTTCAATTAAGTCCCACAGTCAATCGTTTCACTGTTAAAAGCGATGCAACCTAGTAATATCAGAAAAATATCGCTAAATACATGTTGGTACGAATATGTGACGCAACCGTTGTAACTCAAACGGACTGATACCGTTAGAAAGTCAATGAAATGTAGTTTTTGAAACTGTCTCTATTTCTTCAGCGCGCTAACGGCTAGGATTGGTCCCACAGTAAAAAATGACTTATTTATCTAAATTTTTAAATAAAGCGCTACCACAGCGCCCAGTGTAATCGCTGAGTTCCAGCAATCATGTCAAATTAAGAAGAATGTTATTTCTTGGAGTCCAATTGTGTCATTTATCACATTTATAAGGTCAAAGTCCAAAATCAGTTCAATTAAGTCCCACAGTCAATCGTTTCACTGTTAAAAGCGATGCAACCTAGTAATATCAGAAAAATATCGCTAAATACATGTTGGTACGAATATGTGACGCAACCGTTGTAACTCAAACGGACTGATACCGTTAGAAAGTCAATGAAATGTAGTTTTGAAACTGTCTCTATTTCTTCAGCGCGCGTAACGGCTAGGATTGGTCCCACAGTAAAAATGACTTATTTATCTAAATTTTTAAATAAAGCGCTACCACAGCGCCCAGTGTAATCGCTGAGTTCCAGCAATCATGTCAAATTAAGAAGAATGTTATTTCTTGGAGTCCAATTGTGTCATTTATCACATTTATAAGGTCAAAGTCCAAAATCAGTTCAATTAAGTCCCACAGTCAATCGTTTCACTGTTAAAAGCGATGCAACCTAGTAATATCAGAAAAATATCGCTAAATACATGTTGGTACGAATATGTGACGCAACCGTTGTAACTCAAACGGACTGATACCGTTAGAAAGTCAATGAAATGTAGTTTTTGAAACTGTCTCTATTTCTTCAGCGCGCTAACGGCTAGGATTGGTCCCACAGTAAAAAATGACTTATTTATCTAAATTTTTAAATAAAGCGCTACCACAGCGCCCAGTGTAATCGCTGAGTTCCAGCAATCATGTCAAATTAAGAAGAATGTTATTTCTTGGAGTCCAATTGTGTCATTTATCACATTTATAAGGTCAAAGTCCAAAATCAGTTCAATTAAGTCCCACAGTCAATCGTTTCACTGTTAAAAGCGAGGCAACCTAGTAATATCAGAAAAATATCGCTAAATACATGTTGGTACGAATATGTGACGCAACCGTTGTAACTCAAACAGACTGATACCGTTAGAAAGTCAATGAAATGTAGTTTTTGAAACTGTCTCTAGTTTTTCAGCGCGCGTAACGGCTAGGATTGGTCCCACGGTAAAAAATGACTTATTTATCTAAATTTTTAAATAAAGCGCTACCACAGCGCCCAGTGTAATCGCTGAGTTCCAGCAATCATGTCAAATTAAGAAGAATGTTATTTCTTGGAGTCCAATTGTGTCATTTATCACATTTATAAGGTCAAAGTCCAAAATCAGTTCAATTAAGTCCCACAGTCAATCGTTTCACTGTTAAAAGCGATGCAACCTAGTAATATCAGAAAAATATCGCTAAATACATGTTGGTACGAATATGTGACGCAACCGTTGTAACTCAAACGGACTGATACCGTTAGAAAGTCAATGAAATGTAGTTTTTGAAACTGTCTCTATTTCTTCAGCGCGCGTAACGGCTAGGATTGGTCCCACAGTAAAAAATGACTTATTTATCTAAATTTTTAAATAAAGCGCTACCACAGCGCCCAGTGTAATCGCTGAGTTCCAGCAATCATGTCAAATTAAGAAGAATGTTATTTCTTGGAGTCCAATTGTGTCATTTATCACATTTATAAGGTCAAAGTCCAAAATCAGTTCAATTAAGTCCCACAGTCAATCGTTTCACTGTTAAAAGCGAGGCAACCTAGTAATATCAGAAAAATATCGCTAAATACATGTTGGTACGAATATGTGACGCAACCGTTGTAACTCAAACAGACTGATACCGTTAGAAAGTCAATGAAATGTAGTTTTTGAAACTGTCTCTATTTCTTCAGCGCGCTAACGGCTAGGATTGGTCCCACAGTAAAAAATGACTTATTTATCTAAATTTTTAAATAAAGCGCTACCACAGCGCCCAGTGTAATCGCTGAGTTCCAGCAATCATGTCAAATTAAGAAGAATGTTATTTCTTGGAGTCCAATTGTGTCATTTATCACATTTATAAGGTCAAAGTCCAAAATCAGTTCAATTAAGTCCCACAGTCAATCGTTTCACTGTTAAAAGCGATGCAACCTAGTAATATCAGAAAAATATCGCTAAATACATGTTGGTACGAATATGTGACGCAACCGTTGTAACTCAAACGGACTGATACCGTTAGAAAGTCAATGAAATGTAGTTTTTGAAACTGTCTCTATTTCTTCAGCGCGGCTAACGGCTAGGATTGGTCCCACAGTAAAAAATGACTTATTTATCTAAATTTTTAAATAAAGCGCTACCACAGCGCCCAGTGTAATCGCTGAGTTCCAGCAATCATGTCAAATTAAGAAGAATGTTATTTCTTGGAGTCCAATTGTGTCATTTATCACATTTATAAGGTCAAAGTCCAAAATCAGTTCAATTAAGTCCCACAGTCAATCGTTTCACTGTTAAAAGCGATGCAACCTAGTAATATCAGAAAAATATCGCTAAATACATGTTGGTACGAATATGTGACGCAACCGTTGTAACTCAAACGGACTGATACCGTTAGAAAGTCAATGAAATGTAGTTTTTGAAACTGTCTCTATTTCTTCAGCGCGCGCTAACGGCTAGGATTGGTCCCACAGTAAAAAATGACTTATTTATCTAAATTTTTAAATAAAGCGCTACCACAGCGCCCAGTGTAATCGCTGAGTTCCAGCAATCATGTCAAATTAAGAAGAATGTTATTTCTTGGAGTCCAATTGTGTCATTTATCACATTTATAAGGTCAAAGTCCAAAATCAGTTCAATTAAGTCCCACAGTCAATCGTTTCACTGTTAAAAGCGATGCAACCTAGTAATATCAGAAAAATATCGCTAAATACATGTTGGTACGAATATGTGACGCAACCGTTGTAACTCAAACGGACTGATACCGTTAGAAAGTCAATGAAATGTAGTTTTTGAAACTGTCTCTATTTCTTCAGCGCGCGCTAACGGCTAGGATTGGTCCCACAGTAAAAAATGACTTATTTATCTAAATTTTTAAATAAAGCGCTACCACAGCGCCCAGTGTAATCGCTGAGTTCCAGCAATCATGTCAAATTAAGAAGAATGTTATTTCTTGGAGTCCAATTGTGTCATTTATCACATTTATAAGGTCAAAGTCCAAAATCAGTTCAATTAAGTCCCACAGTCAATCGTTTCACTGTTAAAAGCGATGCAACCTAGTAATATCAGAAAAATATCGCTAAATACATGTTGGTACGAATATGTGACGCAACCGTTGTAACTCAAACGGACTGATACCGTTAGAAAGTCAATGAAATGTAGTTTTTGAAACTGTCTCTATTTCTTCAGCGCGCGCTAACGGCTAGGATTGGTCCCACAGTAAAAAATGACTTATTTATCTAAATTTTTAAATAAAGCGCTACCACAGCGCCCAGTGTAATCGCTGAGTTCCAGCAATCATGTCAAATTAAGAAGAATGTTATTTCTTGGAGTCCAATTGTGTCATTTATCACATTTATAAGGTCAAAGTCCAAAATCAGTTCAATTAAGTCCCACAGTCAATCGTTTCACTGTTAAAAGCGATGCAACCTAGTAATATCAGAAAAATATCGCTAAATACATGTTGGTACGAATATGTGACGCAACCGTTGTAACTCAAACGGACTGATACCGTTAGAAAGTCAATGAAATGTAGTTTTTGAAACTGTCTCTATTTTTCAGCGCGGCTAACGGCTAGGATTGGTCCAACAGTAAAAAATGACTTATTTATCTAAATTTCTAAATAAAGCGCTACCACAGCGCCCAGTGTAATCGCTGAGTTCCAGCAATCATGTCAACTTAAGAAGAATGTTATTTCTTGGTGTCCAATTGTGTCATTTATCACATTTATAAGGTCAAAGTCCAAAATCAGTTCAATTAAGTCCCACAGTCAATCGTTTCACTGTTAAAAGCGATGCAACCTAGTAATATCAGAAAAATATCGCTAAATACATGTTGGTACGAATATGTGACGCAACCGTTGTAACTCAAACGGACTGATACCGTTAGAAAGTCAATGAAATGTAGTTTTTGAAACTCGCTCTATTTCTTCAGCTGCGCTAACGGCTAGGATTGGTCCCACAGTAAAAAATGACTTATTTATCTAAATTTTTAAATAAAGCGCTACCACAGCGCCCAGTGTAATCGCTGAGTTCCAGCAATCATGTAAAATTAAGAAGAATGTTATTTCTTGGAGTCCAATTGTGTCATTTATCACATTTATAAGGTCAAAGTCCAAAATCAGTTCAATTAAGTCCCACAGTCAATCGTTTCACTGTTAAAAGCGATGCAACCTAGTAATATCAGAAAAATATCGCTAAATACATGTTGGTACGAATGTGACGCAACCGTTGTAACTCAAACGGACTGATACCGTGAGAAAGTCAATTAAATGTAGTTTTTGAAACTGTCTCTATTTCTTCAGCGCGCGCTAACGGCTACGATTGGTCCCACAGTAAAAATGACTTATTTATCTAAATTTTTAAATAAAGCGCTACCACAGCGCCCAGTGTAATCGCTGAGTTCCAGCAATCATGTCAAATTAAGAAGAATGTTATTTCTTGGAGTCCAATTGTGTCATTTATCACATTTATAAGGTCAAAGTCCAAAATCAGTTCAATTAAGTCCCACAGTCAATCGTTTCACTGTTAAAAGCGATGCAACCTAGTAATATCAGAAAATATCGCTAAATACATGTTGGTACGAATATGTGACGCAACCGTTGTAACTCAAACGGACTGATACCGTTAGAAAGTCAATGAAATGTAGTTTTTGAAACTGTCTCTATTTCTTCAGCGCGCTAACGGCTAGGATTGGTCCCACAGTAAAAAATGACTTATTTATCTAAATTTTTAAATAAAGCGCTACCACAGCGCCCAGTGTAATCGCTGAGTTCCAGCAATCATGTCAAATTAAGAAGAATGTTATTTCTTGGAGTCCAATTGTGTCATTTATCACATTTATAAGGTCAAAGTCCAAAATCAGTTCAATTAAGTCCCACAGTCAATCGTTTCACTGTTAAAAGCGATGCAACCTAGTAATATCAGAAAAATATCGCTAAATACATGTTGGTACGAATATGTGACGCAACCGTTGTAACTCAAACGGACTGATACCGTTAGAAAGTCAATGAAATGTAGTTTTTGAAACTGTCTCTATTTCTTCAGCGCGCGCTAACGGCTAGGATTGGTCCCACAGTAAAAAATGACTTATTTATCTAAATTTTTAAATAAAGCGCTACCACAGCGCCAGTGTAATCGCTGAGTTCCAGCAATCATGTCAAATTAAGAAGAATGTTATTTCTTGGAGTCCAATTGTGTCATTTATCACATTTATAAGGTCAAAGTCCAAAATCAGTTCAATTAAGTCCCACAGTCAATCGTTTCACTGTTAAAAGCGATGCAACCTAGTAATATCAGAAAATCGCTAAATACATGTTGGTACGAATATGTGACGCAACCGTTGTAACTCAAACGGACTGATACCGTTAGAAAGTCAATGAAATGTAGTTTTTGAAACTGTCTCTATTTCTTCAGCGCGCCTAACGGCTAGGATTGGTCCCACAGTAAAAAATGACTTATTTATCTAAATTTTTAAATAAAGCGCTACCACAGCGCCCAGTGTAATCGCTGAGTTCCAGCAATCATGTCAAATTAAGAAGAATGTTATTTCTTGGAGTCCAATTGTGTCATTTATCACATTTATAAGGTCAAAGTCCAAAATCAATTAAATTAAGTCCCACAGCAGTCAATCGTTTCACTGTTAAAAGCGGTGCAACCTAGTAATATCAGAAAAATATCGCTAAATACATGTTGGTGCGAATATGTGACGCAACCGTTGTAACTCAAACGGACTGATACCGTTAGAAAGTCAATGAAATGTAGTTTTTGAAACTGTCTCTATTCCTTCAGCGCGTGTTAACGGTTAAGATTGGTCCCACAGTAAAAAATGACTTATTTATCTAAATTTTTAAATAAAGCGCTACCACAGCGCCCAGTGTAATCGCTGAGTTCCAGCAATCATGTCAAATTAAGAAGAATGTTATTTCTTGGAGTCCAATTGTGTCATTTATCACATTTATAAGGTCAAAGTCCAAAATCAGTTCAATTAAGTCCCACAGTCAATCGTTTCACTGTTAAAAGCGATGCAACCTAGTAATATCAGAAAAATATCGCTAAATACATGTTGGTACGAATATGTGACGCAACCGTTGTAACTCAAACGGACTGATACCGTTAGAAAGTCAATGAAATGTAGTTTTGAAACTGTCTCTATTTTTCAGCGCGCTAACGGCTAGGATTGGTCCCACAGTAAAAAATGACTTATTTATCTAAATTTTTAAATAAAGCGCTACCACAGCGCCCAGTGTAATCGCTGAGTTCCAGCAATCATGTCAAATTAAGAAGAATGTTATTTCTTGGAGTCCAATTGTGTCATTTATCACATTTATAAGGTCAAAGTCCAAAATCAGTTCAATTAAGTCCCACAGTCAATCGTTTCACTGTTAAAAGCGATGCAACCTAGTAATATCAGAAAAATATCGCTAAATACATGTTGGTACGAATATGTGACGCAACCGTTGTAACTCAAACGGACTGATACCGTTAGAAAGTCAATGAAATGTAGTTTTTGAAACTGTCTCTATTTCTTCAGCGCGCTAACGGCTAGGATTGGTCCCACAGTATAAAATGACTTATTTATCTAAATTTTTGAATAAAGCGCTACCACAGCGCCCAGTGTAATCGCTGAGTTCCAGCAATCATGTCAAATTAAGAAGAATGTTATTTCTTGGAGTCCAATTGTGTCATTTATCACATTTATAAGGTCAAAGTCCAAAATCAGTTCAATTAAGTCCCACAGTCAATCGTTTCACTGTTAAAAGCGATGCAACCTAGTAATATCAGAAAAATATCGCTAAATACATGTTGGTACGAATATGTGACGCAACCGTTGTAACTCAAACGGACTGATACCGTTAGAAAGTCAATGAAATGTAGTTTTTGAAACTGTCTCTATTTCTTCAGCGCGCGCTAACGGCTAGGATTGGTCCCACAGTAAAAAATGACTTATTTATCTAAATTTTTAAATAAAGCGCTACCACAGCGCCCAGTGTAATCGCTGAGTTCCAGCAATCATGTCAAATTAAGAAGAATGTTATTTCTTGGAGTCCAATTGTGTCATTTATCACATTTATAAGGTCAAAGTCCAAAATCAGTTCAATTAAGTCCCACAGTCAATCGTTTCACTGTTAAAAGCGATGCAACCTAGTAATATCAGAAAAATATCGCTAAATACATGTTGGTACGAATATGTGACGCAACCGTTGTAACTCAAACGGACTGATACCGTTAGAAAGTCAATGAAATGTAGTTTTTGAAACTGTCTCTATTTCTTCAGCGCGCGCTAACGGCTAGGATTGGTCCCACAGTAAAAAATGACTTATTTATCTAAATTTTTAAATAAAGCGCTACCACAGCGCCCAGTGTAATCGCTGAGTTCCAGCAATCATGTCAAATTAAGAAGAATGTTATTTCTTGGAGTCCAATTGTGTCATTTATCACATTTATAAGGTCAAAGTCCAAAATCAGTTCAATTAAGTCCCACAGTCAATCGTTTCACTGTTAAAAGCGATGCAACCTAGTAATATCAGAAAAATATCGCTAAATACATGTTGGTACGAATATGTGACGCAACCGTTGTAACTCAAACGGACTGATACCGTTAGAAAGTCAATGAAATGTAGTTTTTGAAACTGTCTCTATTTCTTCAGCGCGCGCTAACGGCTAGGATTGGTCCCACAGTAAAAAATGACTTATTTATCTAAATTTTTAAATAAAGCGCTACCACAGCGCCCAGTGTAATCGCTGAGTTCCAGCAATCATGTCAAATTAAGAAGAATGTTATTTCTTGGAGTCCAATTGTGTCATTTATCACATTTATAAGGTCAAAGTCCAAAATCAGTTCAATTAAGTCCCACAGTCAATCGTTTCACTGTTAAAAGCGATGCAACCTAGTAATATCAGAAAAATATCGCTAAATACATGTTGGTACGAATATGTGACGCAACCGTTGTAACTCAAACGGACTGATACCGTTAGAAAGTCAATGAAATGTAGTTTTGAAACTGTCTCTATTTCTTCAGCGCGCGCTAACGGCTAGGATTGGTCCCACAGTAAAAAATGACTTATTTATCTAAATTTTAAATAAAGCGCTACCACAGCGCCCAGTGTAATCGCTGAGTTCCAGCAATCATGTCAAATTAAGAAGAATGTTATTTCTTGGAGTCCAATTGTGTCATTTATCACATTTATAAGGTCAAAGTCCAAAATCAGTTCAATTAAGTCCCAGTCAATCGTTTCACTGTTAAAAGCGATGCAACCTAGTAATATCAGAAAAATATCGCTAAATACATGTTGGTACGAATATGTGACGCAACCGTTGTAACTCAAACGGACTGATACCGTTAGAAAGTCAATGAAATGTAGTTTTTGAAACTGTCTCTATTTCTTCAGCGCGCGCTAACGGCTAGGATTGGTCCCACAGTAAAAAATGACTTATTTATCTAAATTTTTAAATAAAGCGCTACCACAGCGCCCAGTGTAATCGCTGAGTTCCAGCAATCATGTCAAATTAAGAAGAATGTTATTTCTTGGAGTCCAATTGTGTCATTTATCACATTTATAAGGTCAAAGTCCAAAATCAGTTCAATTAAGTCCCACAGTCAATCGTTTCACTGTTAAAAGCGATGCAACCTAGTAATATCAGAAAATATCGCTAAATACA
>JASGCC010004469.1:0-19797 GCA_030067915.1 Hydractinia echinata | reverse complement strand
AGCAAAAGGCCATATTACAGCTTTAGAGGCCTGTGCACGTAGTAGACGGTGTTCTAAGGCCATGGCGCCAGGGAAAACGACTTGGACGTCGCAGTCCATTGAGAGTGGAAGGACTAGACGATGGTAACCTGCGCAGGCACGTGGAACACGTGATTTACGTGTAAGGCTTTTATTAGGCCGCAAAAGGCCATATTACAGTCTTTAGAGGCCTGTGCATGTAGTTGACGGTGTTAAAGACCACGGCGGCCAGGGAAAACGACTTGGGACGTCCGCAGTCCATTGAGAGTGGAAGGACTAGACCGATCGTAACCTGCGCAGGCACGTGGAACCACGTGATTTACGTGTAAGGCTTTTATTAGGCAGCAAAAGGCCATATTACAGCCTTTAGAGGCCTGTGCACGTAGTAGACGGTGTTCTAAAGGCCATGGCGCCAGGGAAAACGACTTAGGACGTCGCAGTCCATTGAGAGTGGAAGGACTAGACCGATGGTAACCTGCGCAGGCGCGTGGAAGCACGTGATTTACGTGTAAGGTCCTTATTAGGCCGCAAAAGGCCATATTACAGTCTTTAGAGGCCTGTGCATGTAGTTGACGGTGTTCTAAAGGCCATGGCGCCAAGGAAAACGACTTGGGACTTTGTAGTCCATTAAGACTGGAAGGACTAGACCAATGGTAACCTGCGCAGTCACGTGGAAGCACGTGATTTACGTGTAAGGCCTTTATTAGGCCGCAAAAGGCCATATTACAGTCTTTAGAGGCCTGTGCATGTAGTTGACGGTGTTATAAGACCACGGCGCCAGGGAAAACGACTTGGGACGTCGCAGTCCATTGAGAGTGCAAGGACTAGACCGATCGTAACCTGCGCAGGCACGTGGAACCACGTGATTTACGTGTAAGGCTTTTATTAGGCAGCAAAAGGCCCATATTACAGCCTTTAGAGGCCTGTGCACGTAGTAGACGGTGTTCTAAGGCCATGGCGCCAGGGAAAACGACTTGGACGTCGCAGTCCATTGAGAGTGGAAGGACTAGACCGATGGTAACCTGCGCAGGCACGTGGAACCACGTGATTTACGTGTAAGGCTTTTATTAGGCAGCAAAAGGCCATATTACAGCCTTTAGAGGCCTGTGCATGTAGTTGACGGTGTTATAAGACCACGGCGGCCAGGGAAACGACTTGGGACGTCGCTGTCCAATTGAGACTGGAAGGACTAGAACCGATGGTAACCTGCGCAGGCACGTGGAACCACGTGATTTACGTGTAAGGCTTTATTAGGCCGCAAAGGCCATATTACAGTCTTTAGAGGCCTGTGCATGTAAGTTGACGGTGTTCTAAGGAGCCATGGCGCCAGGGAAACGACTTTGGGATCGTCGCAGTCCATTAGAGTGGAAGGACTAGACCGATGGTAACTGCGCAGGCACGTGGAAGCACGTGATTTACGTGTAAGGCCTTTATTAGGCCGCAAAAGGCATATTACAGTCTTTAGAGGCCTGTGCATGTAGTTGACGGTGTTATAAGACCACGGCGCCAGGGAAACGACTTGGACGTCGCAGTCCATTGAGAGTGGAAGGACTAGACCGATCGTAACCTGCGCAGGCACATGGACCACGTGATTTACGTGTAAGGCTTTTATTAGACCGCAAAAGGCCATATTAACAGTCTTTAGAGGCCTGTGCATGTAGTTGACGGTGTTATAAGACCACGGCGCCAGGGGGAAACCGACTTGGGACGTCGCAGTCCATTGAGATTGGAAGGACTAGACCGATCGGTAACCTGCGCAGGCACGTGGAACCACGTGATTTACGTGTAAGGGCTTTTTATTAGGGCAGCAAAGGCCATATTAAGCCTTTAGAGGCCTGTGCACGTAGTAGACGGTGTTCTAAGGCCATGGCGCCAGGGAAAACGACTTGGGACGTCGCAGTCCATTGAGCAGTGGAAGGACTAGACCGATGGTAACCTGCGCAGGCACGTGGAACCACGTGATTTACGTGTAAGGCTTTTATTAGGCCGCAAAAGGCCATATTACAGTCTTTAGAGGCCTGTGCACGTAGTTGAACGGTGTTCTAAGACCAACGGCGCCAGGGAAAACGACTTGGGACGTCGTCAGTCCATTGAGAGTGGAAGGACTAGACCGATGGTAACCTGCGCAGGCACGTGGAAGCACGTGATTTACGTGTAAGGCTTTTATTAGGCAGCAAAAAGGCCATATTACAGCCTTTTAGAGGCCTGTTGCACGTAGTAGACGGTGTTCTAAGCCATGGCGCCAGGGAAAACGACTTGGACGTCGCAGTCCATTGAGAGTGGAAGGACTAGACCGATCGTAACCTGCGCAGGCACGTGGAACCACGTGATTTACGTGTAAGGCTTTTATTAGGCAGCAAAAGGCGCATATTTACAGCCTTTAGAGGCCTGTGCACGTAGTAGACGGTGTTCTAAGGCCATGGCGGCAGGGAAAACGACTTGGGACGTCGCAGTCCATTGAGAGTGGAAGGACTAGACCGATGGTAACTGCGCAGGCCGCGTGGAAGCAACGTGATTTACGTGTAGGCTTTTATTAGGCAGCAAAAAGGCCATATTACAGCCTTTAGAGGCCTGTGCACGTAGTAGACGGTGTTCATAAGGCATGGCGCCAGGGAAAACGACTTGGACGTCGCAGTCCATTGAGAGTGGAAGGACTAGACCGATGGTAACCTGCGCAGGCACGTGGAAGCACGTGATTTACGTGTAGGGCTTTTATTAGGCAGCAAAAAGGCCATATTACAGCCTTTAGAGGCCTGTGCACGTAGTAGAGCGGTGTTCTATAGGCCATGGCGCCAGGGAAAACGACTTAGGACGTCGCAGTCCATTGAGAAGTGGAAGGACTAGACCGATGGTAACCTGCGCAGGCGCGTGGAAGCACGTGATTTACGTGTAAGGTCTTATTAGGCCGCAAAAGGCCATATTACAGTCTTTAGAGGCCTGTGCATGTAGTTGACGGTGTTCTAAGGCCAATGGCGCCAGGAAAACGACTTGGGACTTTGTAGTCCATTAAGATGGAAGGACTAGACCGATGGTAACCTGCGCAGGCACGTGGAAGCCACGTGATTTACGTGTAAGGCCTTTATTAGGCCGCAAAAGGCCATATTACAGCTTTAGAGGCCTGTGCACGTAGTAAGACGGTGTTCTAACGCCAATGGCGCCAGGGAAAACGACTTTGGGACGTCGCAGTCCATTGAGAGTGGAAGGACTAGACCTGATGGTAACCTGCGCCAGGCACGTGGAAGGCAAGTGATTTACGTGTAAGGCCTTTATTAGGCCGCAAAAGGCCATATTACAGTCTTTGAGGCCTGTGCATGTAGTTGACGGTGTTATAAGACCACGGCGCCAGGGAAAACGACTTGGACGTCGCAGTCCATTGAGAGTGCAAGGACTAGACCGATCGTAACCTGCGCAGGCACGTGGAACCACGTGATTTACGTGTAAGGCTTTTATTAGGCAGCAAAAGGCCATATTACAGCCTTTAGAGGCCTGTGCACGTAGTAGACGGTGTTCTAAGGCCATGGCGCCAGGGAAAACGACTTTGGGACGTCCGCAGTCCATTGAGAGTGGAAGGACTAGACCGATGGTAACCTGCGCAGGCACGTGGAAGCACGTGATTTACGTGTAAGGCTTTTATTAGGCAGCAAAAGGCCATATTACAGCCTTTAGAGGCCTGTGCACGTAGTGACGGTGTTCTAAGGCCATGGCGCCAGGGAAACGACTTGGGACGTCGCAGTCCATTGAGAGTGGAAGGACTAGACCAATGGTAACCTGCGCAGGCACGTGGAACACGTGATTTACGTGTAAGGCTTTTATTAGGCAGCAAAAGGCCATATTACAGCTTTAGAGGCCTGTGCACGTAGTAGACGGTGTTCTAAGGCCATGGCGCCAGGAAAAACGACTTGGGACGTCGCTAGTCCATTAAGAGTGGAAGGACTAGACCAATGGTAACCTGCGCAGGCACGTGGAAGCACGTGATTTACGTGTAAGGCCTTTATTAGGCCGCAAAAGGCCATATTACAGTCTTTAGAGGCCTGTGCATGTAGTTGACGGTGTTATAAGACCACGGGCGCCAGGGAAAACGACTTGGGACGTCGCAGTCCATTGAGAGTGCAAGGACTAGACCGATGTAACCTGCGCAGGCACGTGGAAGCACGTGATTTACGTGTAAGGCTTTTATTAGGCAGCAAAAGGCCATATTACAGCCTTTAGAGGCCTGTGCATGTAGTGAGACGGTGTTCTAAGGCCATGGCGCCAGGGAAAACGACTTGGACGTCGCAGTCCATTAGAGTGGAAGGACTAGACCGATGTGTAACTGCGCAGGCACGTGGAACACGTGATTTACGTGTAAGGCTTTTATTAGGCGCAAAAGGCCATATTACAGTCTTTAGAGGCCTGTGCATGTAGTTGACGGTGTTATAAGACCACGGCGCCAGGGAAAACGACTTGGACGTCGCGTCCATTGAGAGTGCAAGGACTAGACCGATCGTAACCTGCGCAGGCATGCGTGGAACCAGCGTGATTTACGTGTAAGGCTTTTATTAGGCAGCAAAAGGCCATATTACAGCCTTTAGAGGCCTGTGCACGTGTAGACGGTGTTCTAAGGCCATGGGCGCCAGGGAAAACGACTTGGGACGTCGCAGTCCATTGAGAGTGGCAAGGACTAGAACCGATCGTAACCTGCGCAGGCACGTGGAACACGTGATTTACGTGTAGGGCCTTTTATTAGGCAGCAAAAGGCCATATTACAGCCTTTAGAGGCCTGTGCACGTAGTAAGACGGTGTTCTAAGGCCATGGCGCCAGGAAAACGACTTGGGACGTCGCAGTCCATTGAGAGTGGAAGGACTAGACCGATGGTAACCTGCGCAGGCACGTGGAAAGCACGTGATTTACGTGTAGGGCTTTTATTAGGCAGCAAAAGGCCATATTACAGCCTTTAGAGGCCCTGTGCACGTAGTAGACGGTGTTATAAGGCATGCGCGCCAGGGAAAACGACTTAGGAGTCGCAGTCCATTGAGAGTGGAAGGACTAGACGATGGTAACCTGCGCAGGCGCGTGGAAGCACGTGAATTTACGTGTAAGGTCCTTATTAGGCACGCAAGGCCATATTACAGTCTTTAGAGGCTGTGCATGTAGTTGACGGTGTTCTAAGGCCATGGCGCCAGAGGAAACGACTTGGGACTTTGTAGTCCATTAAGACTGGAAGGACTAGACCAATGGTAACCTGCCGCAGTCACGTGGAAGCACGTGATTTACGTTAAGGCCTTTAATTAGGCAGCAAAAGGCCATATTACAGTCCTTTAGAGGCCTGTGCATGTAGTTGAACGGTGTTCTAAGGCCACGGCGCCAAGGGAAAACCGACTTTGGACGTCGCAGTCCATTGGAGAGTGGAAGGACTAGACCGATGGTAACCTGCGCAGGCACGTGGAACCACGTGATTTACGTGTAAGGCTTTATTAGGCCGCAAAAGGCCATATTACAAGTCTTTAGAGGCCTGTGCAATGTAAGTTGACGGTGTTCTAAGGCCATGGCGCAGGGAAAACGACTTGGGACGTCGCAGTCCATTGAGAGTGGAAGGACTAGACCGATGGTAACCTGCGCAGGCACGTGGAACCACGTGATTTACGTGTAAGGCTTTTATTAGGCAGCAAAAAGGCCATATTACAGCCTTAGTAGGCCTGTGCACGTAGTAGACGGTTGTTCTAAACGCCATGGCGCCAGGGGAAAACGACTTGGGGACGTTCGCAGTCCATTGAGAGTGGCAGGACTAGACCGATGTACCTGCGCAGGCGCGTGGGAAGCACGTTGATTTACGTTGTAAAGGTCCTTATTAGGCCGCCAAAAGCGCCATATTACCAGTCTTTAGGGGCCTGGTGCATGTAGTTTGACGGTGTCTAAAGGCCATGGCGCCAAGGGGGAAAACGACTTGGAACTTTGTAGTCCCATTAAGACTGGAAAGGACTAGACCAATGGTAACCTGCGCAGCTCAACGTGGAAGCACGTGATTTACGTGTTAGGCCTTTATTAGGCCGCAAAAGGCCATAATACAGTCTTTAAAGGCCCTGTTCATGTAGTTGACGGGTGTTTATAGACCCACGGTGCCAGGTGAAGGACTTGGGACGTGCAGTCCACTTGAGAAGTGGCATGGACTAGACCATATCGTAACCTGCACAGGCACGTGGAACCACGTTGATTTACGTGTAAGGCTTTTATTAGGCAGCAAAAGGCCATATTACAGCCTTTAGAGGCCTGTGCACGTAGTAGACGGTGTTCTAAGGCCATGGCGCCAGGAAAACGACTTGGGACGTCGCAGTCCATTGAGAGTGGAAGGACTAGACCGATGGTAACCTGCGCAGGCGCGTGGAAGCACGTGATTTACGTGTAAGGCTTTATTAGGCCGCAAAAGGCCATATTACAGTCTTTAGAGGCCTGTGCATGTAGTTGACGGTGTTCTAAGGCCATGGCGCCAGGAAAACGACTTGGGACGTAGTCCATTAAGACTGGAAGGACTAGACCATGGTAACCTGCGCAGTCACGTGGAAGCACGTGATTTACGTGTAAGGCCTTTATTAGGCCGCAAAAGGCCATATTACAGTCTTTAGAGGCCTGTGCATGTAGTTGACGGTGTTATAAGACCACGGCGCAGGGAAAACGACTTGGGACGTCGCAGTCCATTGAGAGAAGGACTAGACCGATGTAACCTGCGCAGGCACGTGGAACACGTGATTTACGTGTAAGGCTTTTATTAGGCAGCAAAAGGCCATATTACAGCCTTTAGAGGCCTGTGCACGTAGTAGACGGTGTTCTAAGACCATGGCACCAGGGAAAACGACTTGGACGTCGCAGTCCATTGAGAGTGGAAGGACTAGACCGATGTAACCTGCGCAGGCACGTGGAACCACGTGATTTACGTGTAAGGCTTTTATTAGGCAGCAAAAGGCCATATTACAGCCTTTAGAGGCCTGTGCATGTAGTTGAGGTGTTATAAAACCACGCGCCAGAGAAAACGACTTGGACGTCGCTGTCCATTGAGAGTGGAAGGACTAGACCGATCGTAACCTGCGCAGGCACGTGGAACCACGTGATTTACGTGTAAGGCTTTTATTAGGCAGCAAAAGGCCATATTACAGCCTTTAGAGGCCTGTGCACGTAGTAGACGGTGTTCTAGGCATGGCGCCAGGGAAAACGACTTGGGACGTCGCAGTCCATTTGAGAGTGGAAGGACTAGACCAATGGTAACCTGCGCAGTCACGTGGAAGCACGTGATTTACGTGTAAGCCTTTATTTGGCCGCAAAAGGCCATATTACAGTCTTAGAGGCCTGCTGCATGTAGTATGACGGTGTTCTAAGGCCATGGCGCCAGGGAAAACGACTTAGGACGTCGCAGTCCATTGAGAGTGGAAGGACTAGACCGATGGTAACCTGCGCAGGCGCGTGGAAGCACGTGATTTACCACGGCGGGTGTAAAACACGGCCTATTTTATAGCAGTAATTTGTGCGGATGAAAACGGCCCTTGTAATTGCGAGAGCGGTCGCTTTTAGATCTGATGCTCGTAGGCGTATATGCTGTCTCTTTGAATGTGTTTTCTGGCGGATTTTCAGCTATTATATGACCACTACATGTCGAATTAGCAAGAAGAAGCAACAAATATTCTCACAAGAGGGAACGAAGCATCGTAGTGAGTCTTCGGAGACCGCATTGACACTGTTACTTGAACCCCCAGACCCTAACCTCTTCGAAGTATGTGTTTTTCAAGCTCTATGGAATCATCTTTATCCTTATAAAAGGGAATTTGTCTTTATATTTTCACTTTCATGAAAGGTTTATTTAAGTTTTTGTAATTTTGTTTTTCTCAAAAAATGTTTGGATGACTCTATTTTTAGCTGTAAAGTTGACCCATTTTTGGATGCCGCCATTTTTTTTCTCAGGATGTCACAGTCACACACAGGTGTGGGGTAGCTGCACAGGCTAGCCACGTATATATCTGTGATTATGTAGTAGTGTGTATTATACTCTTATTTACCTTTTGGTCTCAAGATTCTTTTTTATTATTTGGTTTTAGAGAGTTATGTCATTTACTACGAAACTAGAAACCTACGAAGTGTTGAAAGAAAAAAAATTGAACGTTGTTGTGACTTTACAATACCATTTGAAGAGAATTTTGGATTCAATTCGTAGAAAGATTTCGTTTCACCAGAAATTCAGGAATCCTTGGGTAATAGAAGTCACAGAATATATTGCACCACCTATCTACTACGAACTTTTCAGAGCAGTACGCGACTATAAAATTAGTGCCGGTTTTGTGGCGGAAACAGTGAAGGACTCCAAAAATTGTACAAAAGAATATCTGTTAGAATTCAACCACCTCCAAGTCTTCAAACACCATTTGCAAGAAGTCCTGGAAGAAGAGATTGACCTTTTTTTTCATAAAACAAATTCGATAGGGAATGTTGGTTGTGTTGTTGCTTCTCCGGAAAGAAAAATAACATTACAATATAAAGTAAAAACTGGCGCTTTATTTATTTCTATGCATTATTCTGTCACCAACAAGTATGGAAATTTGATCAGCTTTTAGTTTTCTTATATATATCTTCTGTTATCCAAATGCCCCCTAAAGGAAGTAACGTGCAAAGAAAAAAGTTCAGCTGTTTGGGTAACTTTCAGCACAATAAAAAAGTTATTTCAGAAATGGATGTAAAAATTGAACAGCAAAAAGAGATTATTTTAGAAAAGCAGAATTTGCTTCAGCAAGAGTTAGATAAAAATTCATGTTTAGATGTAGAACTTAAAGAAACTGCTATCCAAATCAACCATAAAAAACGAAAACTATTTCATAAGAAAGCTATTTTAAATCAAGTGAAGAAAGGAGTTAGCAAAACAGTTGGTGACATTGCTACTCAAAAACCAAAGTATAGTATAGCAATATCAGCTTCTGTTGTAAAAAGGAGAAAACTGAATCCAACCACTGCTAATCTGAACATTAAAGCGAAAAGTGTTAGACGCAAGGAAACTTTTGGATCCTGTTTGGCAATACATGGTGGAACCAAAAACAACATAGAACCTGTTGTTGAAGGAATGTTAGACACGTTAACAAGTCAGTGTAGTGTAAAAATTGTAAGCAAGAAGATTTTAACTTCTAATCCTTCTTTAGTAAAATCAGTATGTGACAGTGCAGTGAGTACATATAACAAAGATTATTATTTATCAGAACAGAACATGCTACGATCCTTGAATTGTTATTACAGTCATAATGTACTAGGGAAACGTAAATATACCAGTATCAGAAGAGCAAATTCTAATTCTACTTTCAGAGGTTTGGGTATCACTAATTATGTTTCTTATAGCTTACTTGCAAAGAGAATTAATGGTTTAGATATCGGTACTTTACATGATGTCTCTTCACTTGATCATGATAACAAAGATGTGAAAGGTGTATATCGAAACCCAGCGGAATATATTTTGAGATTGGCAAAGTTTTACTTGACCGTAAATGAAAATCGTGTGGACAAGTTAAAAACATTTGATAACATTCTACAAATGGATAGTGACGCTGTGTTATTCCTGTTGGCATTTGGAGGTGATTCAGCACCGATTTGTGGTATGTCATTCTTAGTGTCATTTTTAAATGTTGGTAAAAGGATAGCTAGTAGTTCAGAGCAATTTTTACTGCTTGGAGCAGATGTGGATGAGACTTCTAAGTCAGTTTCAAACTTTGTTCTCAAGTTAGTAGCCGATATAAAATATCTTGAAAGTGAAACCTTTGTGGTCCAGTGTGGAAAGATAGAACGCAAGGTAGAATTCAAGTTAGGTGAACTCCCGAACGACATGAAAATGTTATGTTTTCTAGCTGGAGAACTGTCAAACTCGGCCTTTTATTTTTCCACATTTGGAAATGTCACTCAAACCAATTGTAGCGATCATCAAAAACGATATGGAGAAGACCCTACATGTGAATGGAAGCCTTTTGAATTTACCAAAAGAATTTCTGATTCAGAAAAAGTTATGATAAAAAAGAAAGAGTTAGAGAAATCAACAGTAACAGAAGCTACCAAGAGAAATAAGCTGACCTCGTATATTTCACAGAATCTGAAGAGCAGACAAGAGAGCCAGCCGTTAGTTGACCAGTATATCAATCATGCTAAAGCAGAACCATTGCATCTAAAAAATAACACGGTCAAAGAGAGATTCATGCAGTTGTTGAAATTGTGCATTTCACAATCAAAACTTCAAAGTGTGAAAACCTATCGTGAAATTCCAGTTGAATGTCTTTTTTACAAGTTTGTTGATTTTATTCACTATTCTATGAGCTGTAATTTTCTGGCGAAAAAAATCAAAACATGGTTTAATGAAAGTTGCGGCAAAGTTGAGAAAGACTTTACGTTTCGGTTTCGTGGTAAAGAGAGCTTTTTGTATATGAAGCATTTTCCATCATTAATAAAAATGATTTTGAGTTATACATCTAATGAGCAAATCAGGTATCGTCTTCATCAAATTTTTTTTGAATCCCTACGACTTCGTCAAGTGTTATCATATTCAGTTCGGATTGAAGATTTTGATGAAAATATGGTGTTGCATATGAAGAAAGAAGCAAACGCATTGTTCCGTGCATGTTGCTTCTACGAACAGAGAATCAGTCCTAGTTTGTGGACATTATGTAACGTAGCACCATATCATGCCGAGAAGTGTCTTGAATTATACGGATTTGGCTTAGGATGTAATACGATGGAAGGACGAGAACAAAAGCATCAGGCAATATCAAAATATGCGGAAAATACAACATTCCAGAATCGATGGCCTCTTATTTTCAGACATGAGTATGTACAGTTAATTCATTTGAGAGAGAATGGTTTCGACAGAGCGCGATACAATAAAAGAATAGTGAAGTATGTGCCAGATATTGGAGATGGGTGCTGCACCAAATGTGGGTTGTCATTAGCTACATTTAGTAATTGTGTAATATGTGATAGTAGTTTAATGAAAAAAATTGAAGGCAAAGCACTGTTCTGAATTTTGCACGTTGCTTCCTGATCACATATGGGGATCGTGTTATGATTTATTTGAGATTTATTTAAATGAGAGGTAATGTTTGTGTTCGATTTTCTCGTTGAAACTTGAAGTAGGATTTGGATTTTTTCGTGCCAAAATTGATAATGTGAAGTTTTGAACTAAATTCTGTTTTTTTTTAGGTGGCCAAAATTTTATCTTGCTTATCTTCATTTGTTCTATGATACATTTCTTTGATAAATGGAAACAGTGATAGCCACTATTTTAAGTCAGTTATTTTGGTGCAAATTTTATTTTTAGTATGTCACTTTCTGTTTTATTTTATTTTTATTTTACATAATCGTAGAAACTTTTATGAAGGAAACTTGGAAAATTTTATCCATATATATCTTCAGAAGTTTATCTTGCAAATTGTCGCAAAACAGTGGTTCACGAAAAAGATTTTTGTGGTATCGATCTGATAAATAAGGATCAGAAATTTTCACGATAAATTAATTTTCGCAAGGGAAAAATCTTGCATTTTGACGGGAATTAATTTTCGCGAATTGGCCATATAATATGGTATTTTCTTGTATATAAAGAAAGAGTTGTTTATTTAATTTTTTTAGGTTTTACAGTTTCTAGAAAAAAGTATGCTCGTTAGTTCTATTATATATATATACATATTTTTGTTTATTTTATTCTTTAATTTTTACGAGAAACAGTACCTATTTTACCCGGATTAGCTTTTGCGTCATAGGATTAATATTTGCGGGTTGCGGTTTTAGTGAGAAGATTCTACAATTTATTTGCATCATTGTGGCTGTATTTTTATGTTTTATTGCAAAATTGTGACACATACGTATGTTCATTCTCAATTTGTATTGTGTTGAATTCTACGGACAACTGATTCTTAGATATTTTGCTGGATTAAATTTTGCGAACCAATGCAAACACCTTAAGGAAATAAAATTTGGCGGGAAGTTGATTTGGCGATTGAAGAAATTGGCATATTTGGCGAGAATTTAATTTGGCGGTCGGCAGGTTTTTCCATATTTGGCGAGAATTTAATTTGGCGATTAACGAAAAAAGAGCACAACTACGTAGCCAGTATATGATATAATCTAGTAAACCACACTCTACCGTAATGGCCAAAGAGCCAGGTAAAGCAAATGCGAGCGACTGTAGGTAAGGAGACAGGTATCATTTCTAGTATATATATATTATATAGCTACAGTTATTTTCATATCTTTTTTATTTTGATATGCATTTTTTTCTCCATATCTTTTTATGTATGAAAATACATTTTTCCACTAAATACAAGAAAGTTGTGTATTTGATGCATATAACCTTTAACACAGCAAAGGAATTCTTTGTGTTGCTGTATCTTCAGCAGACAGAGGAGAGGCAGCAGAAAAAAGTTGTTACATTATTTATACATTTACTAGCTACACCTCTACCAGTGATCAGAAAATGAATCGCCAAGAACTCTAACTGAAGCAAATATACTAGATACATATACTACAGTAGATATTGATAAAACTTTAACCATAAATAAGATCTCTAAAGTAAATTTATCCCAAAACGATCAAATTTGGTGTCTTCGGCTCCTTTCTCGAAAGTGCAATAGCAGCCATATTACATTTCCTCCTCCGTAGCGATTTTTTACGCTTTTTCGGAATTAATGCCCTTAATAGAGAAGGAGAGCGCGTTCATGTAGAAACTTTATGTATTAAGTCATGAATTAAGAAGGACTAGAGCGATGGTAACCTGCGCAGGCACGTGGAAGCACGTGATTTACGTGTAAGGCCTTTATTAGGCCGCAAAAGGCCATATTACAGTCTTTAGAGGCCTGTGCATGTAGTTGACGGTGTTCTAAGGCCATGGCGCCAGGGAAAACGACTTGGACGTCGCAGTCCATTGAGAGTGGAAGGACTAGACCGATGGTAACCTGCGCAGTCACGTGGAAGCACGTGATTTACGTGTAAGGCTTTATTAGGCCGCAAAAGGCCATATTACAGTCTTTAGAGGCCTGTGCATGTAGTTGACGGTGTTATAAGACCACGGCGCCAGGGAAAACGACTTGGGACGTCGCAGTCCATTGAGAGTGGAAGGACTAGACCGATCGTAACCTGCGCAGGCACGTGGAACCACGTGATTTACGTGTAAGGCTTTTATTAGGCAGCAAAAGGCCATATTACAGCCTTTAGAGGCCTGTGCACGTAGTAGACGGTGTTCTAAGGCCATGGCGCCAGGGAAAACGACTTGGGACGTCGCAGTCCATTGAGAGTGGAAGGACTAGACCGATGGTAACCTGCGCAGGCACGTGGAAGCACGTGATTTACGTGTAAGGCTTTATTAGGCAGCAAAAGGCCATATTACAGCCTTTAGAGGCCTGTGCACGTAGTAGACGGTGTTCTAAGGCCATGGCGCCAGGGAAAACGACTTGGACGTCGCAGTCCATTGAGAGTGGAAGGACTAGACCGATGGTAACCTGCGCAGGCGCGTGGAAGCACGTGATTTACGTGTAAGGTCCTTATTAGGCCGCAAAAGGCCATATTACAGTCTTTAGAGGCCTGTGCATGTAGTTGACGGTGTTCTAAGGCCATGGCGCCAGGAAAACGACTTGGGACTTTGTAGTCCATTAAGACTGGAAGGACTAGACCGATGGTAACCTGCGCAGTCACGTGGAAGCACGTGATTTACGTGTAAGGCCTTTATTAGGCCGCAAAAGGCCATATTACAGTCTTTAGAGGCCTGTGCATGTAGTTGACGGTGTTCTAAGGCCATGGCGCCAGGGAAAACGACTTGGACGTCGCAGTCCATTGAGAGTGGAAGGACTAGACCGATGGTAACCTGCGCAGGCACGTGGAAGCACGTGATTTACGTGTAAGGCCTTTATTAGGCCGCAAAAGGCCATATTACAGTCTTTAGAGGCCTGTGCATGTAGTTGACGGTGTTATAAGACCACGGCGCCAGGGAAAACGACTTGGGACGTCGCAGTCCATTGAGACTGCAAGGACTAGACCGATCGTAACCTGCGCAGGCACGTGGAACCACGTGATTTACGTGTAAGGCTTTATTAGGCAGCAAAAGGCCATATTACAGCCTTTAGAGGCCTGTGCACGTAGTAGACGGTGTTCTAAGGCCATGGCGCCAGGGAAAACGACTTGGACGTCGCAGTCCATTGAGAGTGGAAGGACTAGACCGATGGTAACCTGCGCAGGCACGTGGAAGCACGTGATTTACGTGTAAGGCTTTTATTAGGCAGCAAAAGGCCATATTACAGCCTTTAGAGGCCTGTGCATGTAGTAGACGGTGTTCTAAGGCCATGGCGCCAGGGAAAACGACTTGGGACGTCGCAGTCCATTGAGAGTGGAAGGACTAGACCGATCGTAACCTGCGCAGGCACGTGGAAGCACGTGATTTACGTGTAAGGCTTTTATTAGGCAGCAAAAGGCCATATTACAGCCTTTAGAGGCCTGTGCATGTAGTTGACGGTGTTCTAAGGCCATGGCGCCAGGGAAAACGACTTGGGACGTCGCAGTCCATTGAGAGTGGAAGGACTAGACCGATGGTAACCTGCGCAGGCACGTGGAAGCACGTGATTTACGTGTAAGGCCTTTATTAGGCCGCAAAAGGCCATATTACAGTCTTTAGAGGCCTGTGCATGTAGTTGACGGTGTTATAAGACCACGGCGCCAGGGAAAACGACTTGGGACGTCGCAGTCCATTGAGACTGCAAGGACTAGACCGATCGTAACCTGCGCAGGCACGTGGAACCACGTGATTTACGTGTAAGGCTTTATTAGGCAGCAAAAGGCCATATTACAGCCTTTAGAGGCCTGTGCATGTAGTTGACGGTGTTATAAGACCACGGCGCCAGGAAAACGACTTGGGACGTCGCAGTCCATTGAGAGTGGAAGGACTAGACCGATCGTAACCTGCGCAGGCACGTGGAACCACGTGATTTACGTGTAAGGCTTTATTAGGCAGCAAAAGGCCATATTACAGCCTTTAGAGGCCTGTGCACGTAGTAGACGGTGTTCTAAGGCATGGCGCCAGGGAAAACGACTTGGGACGTAGTCCATTGAGACTGGAAGGACTAGACCAATGGTAACCTGCGCAGTCACGTGGAAGCACGTGATTTACGTAGACGGTATTCTAAGGCCATGGCGCCAGGAAAACGACTTGGACGTCGCAGTCCATTGAGAGTGGAAGGACTAGACCGATGGTAACCTGCGCAGGCACGTGGAAGCACGTGATTTACGTGTAAGGCCTTTATTAGGCCGCAAAAGGCCATATTACAGTCTTTAGAGGCCTGTGCATGTAGTTGACGGTGTTCTAAGGCCATGGCGCCAGGGAAAACGACTTGGGACGTCGCAGTCCATTGAGAGTGGAAGGACTAGACCGATGGTAACCTGCGCAGGCACGTGGAAGCACGTGATTTACGTGTAAGGCTTTATTAGGCCGCAAAAGGCCATATTACAGTCTTTAGAGGCCTGTGCATGTAGTTGACGGTGTTATAAGACCACGGCGCCAGGGAAAACGACTTGGGACGTCGCAGTCCATTGAGAGTGAAGGACTAGACCGATCGTAACCTGCGCAGGCACGTGGAACCACGTGATTTACGTGTAAGGGCTTTTATTAGGCAGCAAAAGGCCATATTACAGCCTTTAGAGGCCTGTGCACGTAGTAGACGGTGTTCTAAGGCCATGGCGCCAGGGAAAACGACTTTGGACGTCGCAGTCCATTGAGAGTGGAAGGACTAGACCGATGGTAACCTGCGCAGGCACGTGGAAGCACGTGATTTACGTGTAAGGCTTTTATTAGGCCGCAAAAGGCCATATTACAGTCTTTAGAGGCCTGTGCATGTAGTTGACGGTGTTATAAGACCACGGCGCCAGGGAAAACGACTTGGGACGTCGCAGTCCATTGAGACTGCAAGGACTAGACCGATCGTAACCTGCGCAGGCACGTGGAAGCACGTGATTTACGTGTAAGGCTTTATTAGGCAGCAAAAGGCCATATTACAGCCTTTAGAGGCCTGTGCACGTAGTAGACGGTGTTCTAAGGCCATGGCGCCAGGGAAAACGACTTTGGACGTCGCAGTCCATTGAGAGTGGAAGGACTAGACCGATGGTAACCTGCGCAGGCACGTGGAACCACGTGATTTACGTGTAAGGCTTTTATTAGGCAGCAAAAGGCCATATTACAGCCTTTAGAGGCCTGTGCACGTAGTTGACGGTGTTATAAGACCACGGCGCCAGGGAAAACGACTTGGGACGTCGCAGTCCATTGAGAGTGGAAGGACTAGACCGATCGTAACCTGCGCAGGCACGTGGAACCACGTGATTTACGTGTAAGGCTTTTATTAGGCAGCAAAAGGCCATATTACAGCCTTTAGAGGCCTGTGCACGTAGTAGACGGTGTTCTAAGGCCATGGCGCCAGGGAAAACGACTTGGACGTCGCAGTCCATTGAGAGTGGAAGGACTAGACCGATGGTAACCTGCGCAGGCGCGTGGAAGCACGTGATTTACGTGTAAGGTCCTTATTAGGCCGCAAAAGGCCATATTACAGTCTTTAGAGGCCTGTGCATGTAGTTGACGGTGTTCTAAGGCCATGGCGCCAAGGAAAACGACTTGGGACTTTGTAGTCCATTAAGACTGGAAGGACTAGACCAATGGTAACCTGCGCAGTCACGTGGAAGCACGTGATTTACGTGTAAGGCCTTTATTAGGCCGCAAAAGGCCATATTACAGTCTTTAGAGGCCTGTGCATGTAGTTGACGGTGTTATAAGACCACGGCGCCAGGGAAAACGACTTGGGACGTCGCAGTCCATTGAGAGTGGAAGGACTAGACCGATCGTAACCTGCGCAGGCACGTGGAACCACGTGATTTACGTGTAAGGCTTTTATTAGGCAGCAAAAGGCCATATTACAGCCTTTAGAGGCCTGTGCACGTAGTAGACGGTGTTCTAAGGCCATGGCGCCAGGGAAAACGACTTGGGACGTCGCAGTCCATTGAGAGTGGAAGGACTAGACCGATGGTAACCTGCGCAGGCACGTGGAAGCACGTGATTTACGTGTAAGGCTTTTATTAGGCAGCAAAAGGCCATATTACAGCCTTTAGAGGCCTGTGCACGTAGTTGACGGTGTTCTAAGGCCATGGCGCCAGGGAAAACGACTTGGGACGTCGCAGTCCATTGAGAGTGGAAGGACTAGACCGATGGTAACCTGCGCAGGCGCGTGGAAGCACGTGATTTACGTGTAAGGCCTTTATTAGGCAGCAAAAGGCCATATTACAGTCTTTAGAGGCCTGTGCACGTAGTAGACGGTGTTCTAAGGCCATGGCGCCAGGGAAAACGACTTGGGACGTCGCAGTCCATTGAGAGTGGAAGGACTAGACCGATGGTAACCTGCGCAGGCACGTGGAAGCACGTGATTTACGTGTAAGGCCTTTATTAGGCCGCAAAAGGCCATATTACAGTCTTTAGAGGCCTGTGCATGTAGTTGACGGTGTTCTAAGGCCATGGCGCCAGGGAAAACGACTTGGGACGTCGCAGTCCATTCAGAGTGGAAGGACTAGACCGATGGTAACCTGCGCAGGCACGTGGAAGCACGTGATTTACGTGTAAGGCTTTATTAGGCCGCAAAAGGCCATATTACAGTCTTTAGAGGCCTGTGCATGTAGTTGACGGTGTTATAAGACCACGGCGCCAGGGAAAACGACTTGGACGTCGCAGTCCATTGAGAGTGCAAGGACTAGACCGATCGTAACCTGCGCAGGCACGTGGAACCACGTGATTTACGTGTAAGGCTTTTATTAGGCAGCAAAAGGCCATATTACAGCCTTTAGAGGCCTGTGCATGTAGTAGACGGTGTTATAAGACCACGGCGCCAGGGAAAACGACTTGGGACGTCGCAGTCCATTGAGAGTGGAAGGACTAGACCGATGGTAACCTGCGCAGGCACGTGGAAGCACGTGATTTACGTGTAAGGCTTTATTAGGCAGCAAAAGGCCATATTACAGCCTTTAGAGGCCTGTGCACGTAGTAGACGGTGTTCTAAGGCCATGGCGCCAGGGAAAACGACTTGGGACGTCGCAGTCCATTGAGAGTGGAAGGACTAGACCGATGGTAACCTGCGCAGGCACGTGGAAGCACGTGATTTACGTGTAAGGCCTTTATTAGGCCGCAAAAGGCCATATTACAGTCTTTAGAGGCCTGTGCATGTAGTTGACGGTGTTCTAAGGCCATGGCGCCAGGGAAAACGACTTGGGACGTCGCAGTCCATTCAGAGTGGAAGGACTAGACCGATGGTAACCTGCGCAGTCACGTGGAAGCACGTGATTTACGTGTAAGGCCTTTATTAGTCCGCAAAAGGCCATATTACAGTCTTTAGAGGCCTGTGCATGTAGTTGACGGTGTTATAAGACCACGGCGCCAGGGAAAACGACTTGGACTTTGTAGTCCATTAAGACTGGAAGGACTAGACCAATGGTAACCTGCGCAGTCACGTGGAAGCACGTGATTTACGTGTAAGGCCTTTATTAGGCAGCAAAAGGCCATATTACAGCCTTTAGAGGCCTGTGCACGTAGTAGACGGTGTTCTAAGGCCATGGCGCCAGGGAAAACGACTTGGGACGTCGCAGTCCATTGAGAGTGGAAGGACTAGACCGATGGTAACCTGCGCAGGCACGTGGAAGCACGTGATTTACGTGTAAGGCTTTTATTAGGCCAGCAAAAGGCCATATTACAGCCTTTAGAGGCCTGTGCACGTAGTAGACGGTGTTCTAAGGCCATGGCGCCAGGGAAAACGACTTGGGACGTCGCAGTCCATTGAGAGTGGAAGGACTAGACCGATGGTAACCTGCGCAGGCACGTGGAAGCACGTGATTTACGTGTAAGGCCTTTATTAGGCCGCAAAAGGCCATATTACAGTCTTTAGAGGCCTGTGCATGTAGTTGACGGTGTTATAAGACCACGGCGCCAGGGAAAACGACTTGGACGTCGCAGTCCATTGAGAGTGGAAGGACTAGACCGATCGTAACCTGCGCAGGCACGTGGAACCACGTGATTTACGTGTAAGGCTTTTATTAGGCAGCAAAAGGCCATATTACAGCCTTTAGAGGGCCTGTGCATGTAGTAGACGGTGTTCTAAGGCCATGGCGCCAGGGAAAACGACTTGGGACGTCGCAGTCCATTGAGAGTGGAAGGACTAGACCGATGGTAACCTGCGCAGGCACGTGGAAGCACGTGATTTACGTGTAAGGCTTTTATTAGGCAGCAAAAGGCCATATTACAGCCTTTAGAGGCCTGTGCACGTAGTAGACGGTGTTCTAAGGCCATGGCGCCAGGGAAAACGACTTGGACGTCGCAGTCCATTGAGAGTGGAAGGACTAGACCGATGGTAACCTGCGCAGGCGCGTGGAAGCACGTGATTTACGTGTAAGGTCCTTATTAGGCCGCAAAAGGCCATATTACAGTCTTTAGAGGCCTGTGCATGTAGTTGACGGTGTTCTAAGGCCATGGCGCCAAGGAAAACGACTTGGGACTTTGTAGTCCATTAAGACTGGAAGGACTAGACCAATGGTAACCTGCGCAGTCACGTGGAAGCACGTGATTTACGTGTAAGGCCTTTATTAGGCCGCAAAAGGCCATATTACAGTCTTTAGAGGCCTGTGCATGTAGTGACGGTGTTATAAGACCACGGCCAGGGAAAACGACTTGGGACGTCGCAGTCCATTGAGATGGAAGGACTAGACCGATGGTAACCTGCGCAGGCACGTGGAAG
>JASGCC010004468.1:0-19799 GCA_030067915.1 Hydractinia echinata | reverse complement strand
ACGAGAGGGGTTTTCACAGATGCTTTTTCACTATCTCTTCCCCGTTGATATCCGTTTTCTTTACTGTACCAGATGTTAAATCACTTTCGTTTTTCTTGACCAAGGTCTGCTTTCGCATCCGAGAGGGCGGGTTCTCAGGATGCTTTTCACTATTCTTCACGTTGATATCGTCTTTCTTTACTCTCCAGATGTTAAGCATTTGCTTTCTTGATCCAAGGTCTGCTTTCGCATCCGAGAGGGCGGCTTCTCAGATTACTTTTCACTATCCCTCCCGTTTATATGGTCTTTTCTTTACTCTCCAGATAAATAAGAACTTTCACTTCTTGACCAAGGCCTGCTTTTGCATCCGAGGGCGGCTTCGAGATGTTTTTTATAACCTCTTTCCGTTGATTTCGTCCTTTCTTTACTCTCCAGATGTTAAGTCACTTTTGTTTCTTGACTAAGGTCTGCCTTCGCATCCGATAGGGCGGCTTCTTAGATTTTTTTCACTCTCTCTGCCGTTGATATCGTCTTTTCTTTACTCTCAGATGTTTAAGTCACTTTGTTCTTGACTAAGGTCTGCTTTCGCATCGATAGGGGCTTCTCAGATGCTTTTTCACTATCTCTCCCGTTGATATCGTCTTTCTTTAATCTCCAGATGTTAAGTCACTTTCGTTCTTGACCTAAGGTCATGCCTTCGCATCCGATGAGGGCGGCTTTCCAGATGCTTTTTCACTATCTCTCCCGTTGTATCGTCTTTCTTTAACTCTCAGATGTTAGTCATTTCGTTTTTGACCAAGGTCTGCCTTTGCATCCGAAGAGGCGGCTTCCAGATGCTTTTCACTATCTTCCGTTTTGATATGTCTTTCTTTAACTCTTCAGATTGTAATCACTTTCGTTTCTGTCAAGGTTGCCTTTGCATCCGAGAGGGCGGCTTCACAGATGCTTTTTTCACTATCTCTCCCGTTGATATCGTTTTCTTTACTGTCCAGATTGTTAATCACTTTCGTTTCTTGATCCAGGTCTGCTTTCGCATCCGAGAGGGGCGGCTTTCAGATGCTTTTCACTATCTCTCCCGTTGATATCGTCTTTCTTTTACTCTCCAGATTTTAAGTCACTTTCGTTTCTTGACCAAGTCTGCTTTCGCATCCGAGAGGGCGGCTTCTCAGATACTTTTACCATCCCTCCCGTTCATAATCGTCTTTCTTTACTCTTCCAGATAAATAAGAAACTTTCGCTTTCCTCTGACCAAGGCCTGCTTTTGCATCGAGAGGGCGGCTTCGAGGATGCTTTTTTATAACCTCTTTCCGCTGATATCGTCTTTCTTACTCTCCAGATTATTCTCTCTCGATGCGAAGGCAGACCTTGGTCAAGAAACGAAAGTGACTTAACATCTGGAGAGTAAAAAAGACGATATCAACGGGAGAGATAGTGAAAAAGCATCTGAGAAGCCGCCCTCTCGGATGCGAAGGCAGACCTTGGTCAAGAAACGAAAGTGATTAACATCTGGAGAGTAAAGAAAACGATATCAACGGGAGATATAGTGAAAAAGCATCTGAGAAGCCGCCCTCTCGGATGCGAAGCAGACCTTGGTCAAGAAACGAAAGTGACTTAACATCTGGAGAGTAAAGAAAGACGATATCAACGGAGAGATAGTGAAAAAGTCTGAGAAGCCGCCTCTCGGATGCGAAAGGCAGACCTTGTCAAGAAACGAAAGTGACTTAACATCTGGAGAGTAAAGAAAGACGATATCAACGGAGAGATAGTAAAAAGCATCTGAGAAGCCGCCCTCTCGGATGCGAAAGCAGACCTTGGTCAAGAAACGAAAGTGACTTAACATCTGGAGAGTAAAGAAAGACGATATCAACGGAAGAGATAGTGAAAAAGCATCCGAGAAGCCGCCCTCTCGGATGCAAAGGCAGACCTTGTCAAGAAACGAAAGTGACTTAACATCTGGAGAGTAAAGAAAGACGATATCAACGGGAGAGATAGTGAAAAAGCATCCGAGAAGCCGCCCTCTCGATGCGAAGGCAGATTGGTCAAGAAACGAAAGTGACTTAACATCTGGAGAGTAAAGAAAGACGATATCAACGGGAGAGATAGTGAAAAAGCATCTGAGAAGCCGCCCTCTCGGATGCGAAACAGACCTTGTCAAGAAACGAAAGTGACTTAACATCTGGAGAGTAAAGAAAGACGATATCAACGGGAGAGATAGTGAAAAAGCATCTAGAAGCCGCCCTCTCGGATGCGAAGGCAGACCTTGTCAAGAAACGAAAGTGACTTAACATCTGGAGAGTAAAAAAGACGATATCAACGGAGAGATAGTGAAAAACATCTGAGAAGCCGCCCTCTCGGATGCGAAGGCAGATCTTGTCAAGAAACGAAAGTGACTTAACATCTGGAGAGTAGAAGGATATCAACGGGAGAGATAGTGAAAAAATCCGAGAAGCCGCCCTCTCGGATGCGAAGGCAGACTTGGTCAAGAAACGAAAGTGACTTAACATCTGGAGAGTAAAGAAAGACGATATCAACGGGAGAGATAGTGAAAAAGCATCCGAGAAGCCGCCCTCTCGGATGCGAAGGCAGATCTTGGTCAAGAAACGAAAGTGACTTAACATCTGGAGAGTAAAGAAAGACGATATCAACGGGAGAGATAGTGAAAAAGCATCCGAGAAGCCGCCCTCTCGGATGCGAAGGCAGATCTTGGTCAAGAAACGAAAGTGACTTAACATCTGGAGAGTAAAGAAAGACGATATCAACGGGAGAGATAGTGAAAAAGCATCTGAGAAGCCGCCCTCTCGGATGCGAAGGCAGACCTTGGTCAAGAAACGAAAGTGACTTAACATCTGGAGAGTAAAGAAAGACGATATCAACGGGAGAGATAGTGAAAAAGCATCTGAGAAGCCGCCCTCTCGATGCGAAGGCAGACCTTGGTCAAGAAACGAAAGTGACTTAACATCTGGAGAGTAAAGAAAACGATATCAACGGGAGAGATAGTGAAAAAGCATCTGAGAAGCCGCCCTCTCGGATGCGAAGGCAGACCTTGGTCAAGAAACGAAAGTGACTTAACATCTGGAGAGTAAAGAAAGACGATATCAACGGGAGAGATAGTGAAAAAGCATCTGAGAAGCCGCCCTCTCGGATGCGAAGGCAGACCTTGGTCAAGAAAAAGTGACTTAACATCTGGAGAGTAAAGAAAGACGATATCAACGGGAGATAGTGAAAAAGCATCTGAGAAGCCGCCCTCTCGGATGCGAAGCAGACCTTGGTCAAGAAACGAAAGTGACTTAACATCTGGAGAGTAAAGAAAGACGATATCAACGGGAGATAGTGAAAAAGCATCTGAGAAGCCGCCCTCGGATGCGAAAGCAGACCTTGGTCAAGAAACGAAAGTGACTTAACATCTGGAGAGTAAAGAAAGACGATATCAACGGAGAGATAGTGAAAAAGCATCTGAGAAGCCGCCCTCTCGGATGCGAAAGGCAGACCTTGGTCAAGAAACGAAAGTGACTTAACATCTGGAGAGTAAAGAAAGACGATATCAACGGGAGAGATAGTGAAAAAGCATCTGAGAAGCCGCCCTCTCGGATGCGAAAGGCAGACCTTGGTCAAGAAACGAAAGTGACTTAACATCTGGAGAGTAAAGAAAGACGATATCAACGGAGAGAGAGTGAAAAAACATCTGAGAAGCCGCCCTCTCGGATGCGAAGGCAGACCTTGGTCAAGAAACGAAAGTGACTTAACATCTGGAGAGTAAGAAGACGATATCAACGGAGAGATAGTGAAAAAGCATCCGAGAAGCCGCCCTCTCGGATGCGAAAGGCAGACCTTGGTCAAGAAACGAAAGTGACTTAACATCTGGAGAGTAAAGAAAGACGATATCAACGGGAGGATAGTGAAAAAGCATCCGAGAAGCCGCCCTCTCGGATGCGAAAGGCAGACCTTGGTCAAGAAACGAAAGTGACTTAACATCTGGAGAGTAAAGAAAGACGATATCAACGGAGAGATAGTGAAAAAGCATCTGAGAAGCCGCCCTCTCGGATGCGAAAGCAGACCTTGGTCAAGAAACGAAAGTGACTTAATCTGGAGAGTAAAGAAAGACGATATCAACGGGAGATAGTGAAAAAGCATCTGAGAAGCCGCCCTCTCGGATGCGAAGCAGACCTTGGTCAAGAAACGAAAGTGACTTAACATCTGGAGAGTAAAGAAAGACGATATCAACGGAGAGATAGTGAAAAAGCATCTGAGAAGCCGCCCTCTCGGATGCGAAAGCAGACCTTGGTCAAGAAACGAAAGTGACTTAACATCTGGAGAGTAAAGAAAGACGATATCAACGGAGAGATAGTGAAAAAGCATCTGAGAAGCCGCCCTCTCGGATGCGAAAGCAGACCTTGGTCAAGAAACGAAAGTGACTTAACATCTGGAGAGTAAAGAAAGACGATATCAACGGAGAGATAGTGAAAAAGCATCCGAGAAGCCGCCCTCTCGGATGCGAAAGGCAGACCTTGTCAAGAAACGAAAGTGACTTAACATCTGGAGAGTAAAGAAAGACGATATCAACGGAAGATAGTAAAAAGCATCCGAGAAGCCGCCCTCTCGGATGCAAAGCAAGGCCTTGGTCAAGAAGCGAGAGTTTCTTATTTATCTGGAGAGTAAAGAAAGACGATATCAACGGAAGAGATAGTGAAAAAGTATCCGAGAAGCCGCCCTTCCTCGGATGCAAAGGCAGACCTTCGTCAAGAAACGAAGTGAGTTAACATCTGGAGAGTATAAGAAAGGAGAATATCAAACGGGAAAGATAATGAAAAATCATCCGAGAAGCCGCCCTTCTCGGATGCGAAGGCAGATCTTGGTCAAGAAACGAAAGTGACTTAATATCTGGAGAGTAAAGAAAGACTATATCAACGGGAGAGATAAGTAACAAAGTATCCGAGAAGCCGCCCTCTCGGATGCGAAGGCAATCTGGTCAAGAAACGAAAGTGACTTAATATCTGGAGAGTAAAGAAAGACTATATCAACGGGAGAGATAGTGAAAAAGCCATCTCAGAAGCCGCCCTCTCGGATGCGAAGGCAGACCTTGGTCAAGAAACGAAAGTGACTTAACATCTGGAGAGTAAAAAAAGACGATATCAACGGGAGAGATAGTGAAAAAAGCATCTGAGAAAGCCGCCCTCTCGGATGCGAAGGCAGACCTTGGTCAAGAAACGAAAGTGACTTAACATCTGGAGAGTAAAAGAAAGACGATTATCAACGGAGAGATAGTGAAAAAGATCATGAGAAGCCGCCCTCTCGATGCGAAGGCAAGATCTTGGTCAAGAAACGAAAGTGACTTAACATCTGGAGAGTATAGAAGGAGAATATCAACAGGAAAGATAATGAAAAAAATCTCCGAGAAGCCGCCCTCTCGGATGCGAAGGCAGACCTTGGTCAAAGAAACGAAAGTGACTTAAACATCTGGAGAGTAAGAAGACGATATCACAGGAGAGATAGTGGAAAAAGCATCTGAGGAAGCCGCGCCTCTCGGATGCGAAGGCAGACCTTGGTCAAGAGAACGAAAGTGACTTAACAATCTGGAGAGTAAAAAATACGATACTCAGCAGGGAGAGATAGTGAAACAAGCATCTGAGAAGCCGCCCTCTCAGATGCGAAAGGCAGACCTTGGTCAAGAAACGAAAGTGACTTAACATCTGGAGAGTAAAAAATACGATATCAACAGGAGAGATAGTGAAAAAGCATCTGAGAAGCCGCCCCTCTCGGATGCGAAGGCAGACCTTGGTCAAGAAACGAAAGTGACTTAACATCTGGAGAGTAAAGAAAGACGATATCAACGGGAGAGATAGTGAAAAAGCATCTGAGAAGCCGCCCTCTCGGATGCGAAGGCAGACCTTGGTCAAGAAACGAAAGTGACTTAACATCTGGAGAGTAAAGAAAGACGATATCAACGGGAGAGATAGTGAAAAAGCATCTGAGAAGCCGCCCTCTCGGATGCGAAGGCAGACCTTGGTCAAGAAACGAAAGTGACTTAACATCTGGAGAGTAAAGAAAGACGATATCAACGGAGAGATAGTGAAAAAGCATCTGAGAAGCCGCCCTCTCGGATGCGAAGGCAGACCTTGGTCAAGAAACGAAAGTGACTTAACATCTGGAGAGTAAAAAAACGATATCAACGGAGAGATAGTGAAAAAGCATCTGAGAAGCCGCCCTCTCGGATGCGAAGGCAGACCTTGGTCAAGAAACGAAAGTGACTTAACATCTGGAGAGTAAAGAAAGTCGATATCAACAGGAGAGATAGTGAAAAAGCATCTGTGAAGCCGCCCTCTCGGATGCGAAGGCAGACCTTGGTCAAGAAACGAAAGTGACTTAACATCTGGAGAGTAAAGAAAGACGATATCAACGGGAGAGATAGTGAAAAAGCATCTGAGAAGCCGCCCTCTCGGATGCGAAAGCGGACCTTGGACAAGAAACGAAAGTGATTTAACATCTGAAGAGTAAAGAAAGACGATATCAACGGGAGAGATAGTGAAAAAGCATCTGAGAAGCCGCCCTCTTGGATGCAAAGGCAGACCTTGGTCAAGAATCGAAAGTGACTTAACATCTGGAGAGTAAAGAAAGACGATATCAACGGGAGACATAGTGAAAAAGCATCTGTGAAGCCGCCCTCTCGGATGCGAAGGCAGACCTTGGTCAAGAAACGAAAGTGACTTAACATCTGGAGAGTAAAGAAAGACAATATCAACGGGAGAGATAGTGAAAAAGCATCTGAGAAGCCGCCCTCTCGGATGCGAAGGCAAACCTTGGTCAAGAAACGAAAGTGACTTAACATCTGGAGAGTAAAAAAATACGATATCAGCAGGAGAGATAGTGAAAAAGCATCTTGAGAAGCCGCCCTCTCAGATGCGAAGGAAGCCTTGGTCAAGAAACGAAAGTGACTTAACATCTGGAGAGTAAAGAAAGTCGATATCAATGGGAGAGATAGTGAAAAAGGCATCTGTGAAGCCGCCCTCTCGGATGCGAAGGCAGACCTTGGTCAAGAAACGAAAGTGACTTAACATCTGGAGAGTAAAGAAAGACGATATCAACGGGAGAGATAGTGAAAAAGCATCTGAGAAGCCGCCCTCTCGGATGCGAAAGCGGACCTTGGACAAGAAACGAAAGTGATTTAACATCTGAAGAGTAAAGAAAGACGATATCAACGGGAGAGATAGTGAAAAAGCATCTGAGAAGCCGCCCTCTTGGATGCAAAGGCAGACCTTGGTCAAGAATCGAAAGTGACTTAACATCTGGAGAGTAAAGAAAGACGATATCAACGGGAGAGCATAGTGAAAAAGCATCTGTGAAGCCGCCCTCTCGGATGCGAAGGCAGACCTTGGTCAAGAAACGAAAGTGACTTAACATCTGGAGATTAAAGAAAGACGAAATCAACGGGAGAGATAGTGAAAAAGCATCTGAGAAGCCGCCCTATCGGATGCGAAAGCAGACCTTAGTCAAGAAACAAAAGTGACTTAACATCTGGAGAGTAAAGAAAGACGATATCAACGGCAGAGAGAGTGAAAAAGCATCTGAGAAGCCGCCCTCTCGGATGCGAAGACAGACCTTGGTCAAGAAACGAAAGTGAGTTAACATCTGGAGAGTATAGAAGGAGGATATCAACGGGAGAGATAATGAAAATCATCCGAGAAGCCGCCCTCTCGGATGCGAAGGCAGATCTTGGTCAAGAGACGAAAGTGACTTAATATCTGGCGAGTAAAGAAAGACTATATAAACGGGAGAGATAGTGAAAAAGCATCCGAGAAGCCGCCCTCTCGGATGCGAAGGCAGACCTTTGTCAAGAAACGAAAGTGACTTAACATCTGGAGAGTAAAAAAAGACGATATCAACGGGAGAGATAGTGAAAAAGCATCCGAGAAGCCGCCCTCTCGAATGCGAAGGCAGAATTTGGTCAAGAAACGAAAGTGACTTAAAATCTGGAGAGTATAGAAGGAGGATATCAACGGGAGAGATAGTGAAAAAGCATCTGAGAAGCCGCCCTCTGGGATGCGAAAGCAGACCTTGGTCAAGAAACGAAAGTGATTTAACATCTGGAGAGTAAAGAAAACGGATATCAACGGGAGAGATAGTGAAAAAGCATCTGAGAAGCCGACCTCTCGGATGCGAAAGTGGACCTTGGACAAGAAACGAAAGTGACTTAACATCTGAAAGAGTAAAGAAAGACGATATCAACGGAAGAGATAGTGAAAAGTATCCGAGAAGCCGCCCTCTCGGATGCAAAGGCAGACCTTCGTCACGAAAACGAAAGTGACTTAACATCTGCGAGAGCAAAGAAAGACGGAATATCAAGGGAAGAGGTTATAAAAAAGACATCCGAGAAGCCGCCCTCTTCGGATGCGAAAGCAGGCCTTGGTCAAATAGCGAAAGTTTCTTATTTTATCTGGAGAGTAAAGAAAGACGATATCAACGGAAGAGATAGTGAAAAAGTATCCGAGAAGCCGCCCTCTCGGATGCAAAGGCAGACCTTCGTCAAGAAACGAAAGTGACTTAACATCTGGAGAGTAAAGAAAGACGATATCAACGGGAGAGATGGTGAAAAAGCATTCGAGAAGCCGCCCTCTCGGATGAGAAAACAGATCTTGTTCAAGAAGGAGCGAAAGTGAATAAACATCTGGAGAGTATAGAAAGAGGATATCAATGGGAGAGATAGTAAAAAAGTATCCGAGAAGCCACCCTCTCGGATGGGAAAACAGATCTTGTTCAAGAAGGAGCGCAAGTGAATAAACATCTGGAGAGTATAGAAGGAGGATATCAACTGGAGAGATAGTGAAAAAGTATCCGAGAAGCCGCCCTCTCGGATGCGAAGGTAGATCTTGGTCAAGAAACGAAAGTGACTTAACATCTGGAGAGTAAAGAAAGACTATATCAACGGCAGAGATAGTGAAAAAGCATCTGAGAATCCGCCCTCTCGGATGCGAAGGCAGACCTTGGTCAAGAAACGAAAGTGACTTAACATCTGGAGAGTAAAGAAAGACGATATCAACGGGAGAGATAGGGAAAAAGCATCTGAGAATCCGCCCTCTCGGATGCGAAGGCAGACCTTGGTCAAGAAGGAGCGCAAGTGAATAAACATCTGGAGAGTATAGAAGGAGGATATCAACTGGAGAGATAGTGAAAAAGCATCGTAGAACCGCCCTCTCGGATGCGAAGGTAGATCTTGGTCAAGAAACGAAAGTGACTTAACATCTGGAGAGTAAAGACAGACGATATCAACGGGAGAGATAGTGAAAAAGCATCTGAGAAGCCGCCCTCTCGGATGCGAGGGCAGACTTTGGTCAAGAAACGAAAGTGACTTAACATCTGGCGAGTAAAGAAAGACGATATCAACGGGAGAGATAGTGAAAAAGCATCTAAGAAGCCGCCCTCTCGGAAACAAAGACAGATCGTGGTCAAGAAACGAATGTGACTTAACATCTGGAGAGTAAAGAAAGACTATATCAACGGCAGAGATAGTGAAAGAGCATCCTGAGAAGCCGCCCTCTCGGATGCGAAGGTAGACCTTGGTCAAGAAACGAAAGTGACTTAACATCTGGAGAATAAAGAAAGACGATATCAACGGGAGAGATAGTGAAAAGCATCTGAGAAGCCGCCCTCTCGGATGCGAAAGGCAGACCTTGGTCAAAGAAGCGAAAGTGACTTAAACATCTGGAGAGTAAAGAAAGACGATATCAACGGGAGAGATAGTGAAAAGCATCTGTGAAGCCGCCCTCTCGGATGCGAAGGCAGACCTTGGTCAAGAAACGAAAGTGACTTAACATCTGGAGAGTAAAGAAGACGATATCAACGGGAGAGATAGAAAAAAAGCATCCGAGAAGCCACCCTCTCGGATGGGAAAAACAGATCTTGTTCAAGAAGGAGCGCAAGTGAAATAACATCTGGAGAGTATAGAAGGAGGATATCAAACTGGAGAGATAGTGAAAAAGTATCCGAGAAGGCCGCCCTCTCGGATGAGAAGGTAGATCTTGGTCAAGAAACGAAAGTGACTTAACATCTGGAGAGTAAAGAAAGACTATATCAAACGAGAGATAGTGAAAAAGCATCTGAGAAGCCGCCCTCTCGGATGCGAAGGCAGACCTTGGTCAAGAAACGAAAGTGACTTAACATCTGGAGAGTAAAGAAAGACGATATCAACGGGGAGATAGTGAAAAAGCATCTGAGAAGGCGCCACCCTCGGATGCGAAGGCAGACCTTGGTCAAGAACGAAAGTGACTTAACATCTGGAGAGTAAAGAAAGACGAATATTCAACGGGAGAGATAGTGAAAAAGCATCTGAGAAGCCGCCCTCTCGGATGCGAAGGCAGACCTTGGTCAAGAAACGAAAGTGACTTAACATCTGGAGAGTAAAGAAAGACGATATCAACGGGAGATAGTGAAAAAGCATCTGAGAAGCCGCCCTCTCGGATGCGAAGGCAGATTGGTCAAGAAACGAAAGTGACTTAACATCTGGAGAGTAAAGAAAGACGATATCAACGGAGAGATAGTGAAAAAGCATCTGAGAAGCCGCCCTCTCGGATGCGAAGGCAGACCTTGGTCAAGAAACGAAAGTGACTTAACATCTGGAGAGTAAAGAAAGACGATATCAACGGAGAGATAGTGAAAAAGCATCTGAGAAGCCGCCCTCTCGGATGCGAAGGCAGACCTTGGTCAAGAAACGAAAGTGACTTAACATCTGGAGAGTAAAGAAAGACGATATCAACGGAGAGATAGTGAAAAAGCATCTGAGAAGCCGCCCTCTCGGATGCGAAGGCAGACCTTGGTCAAGAAACGAAAGTGACTTAACATCTGGAGAGTAAAGAAAGACAGATATCAACGGGGAGACATAGTGAAAAAGCATCTGTGAAGCCGCCCTCTCGGATGCGAGGCAGACCTTGGTCAAGAAACGAAAGTGACTTAACATCTGGAGAGTAAAGAAAGACGATATCAACGGGAGAGATAGTGAAAAAGCATCTGAGAAGCCGCCCTCTCGGATGCGAAGGCAGACCTTGGTCAAGAAACGAAAGTGACTTAACATCTGGAGAGTAAAGAAAACGATATCAACGGAGAGATAGTGAAAAAGCATCTGAGAAGCCGCCCTCTCGGATGCGAAGGCAGACCTTGGTCAAGAAACGAAAGTGACTTAACATCTGGAGAGTAAAGAAAGACGATATCAACGGGAGAGATAGTGAAAAAGCATCTGAGAAGCCGCCCTCTCGGATGCGAAGGCAGACCTTGGTCAAGAAACGAAAGTGACTTAACATCTGGAGAGTAAAGAAAGACGATATCAACGGGAGAGATAGTGAAAAAGCATCTGAGAAGCCGCCCTCTCGGATGCGAAGGCAGACCTTGGTCAAGAAACGAAAGTGACTTAACATCTGGAGAGTAAAGAAAGACGATATCAACGGGAGAGATAGTGAAAAAGCATCTGAGAAGCCGCCCTCTCGGATGCGAAGGCAGACCTTGGTCAAGAAACGAAAGTGACTTAACATCTGGAGAGTAAAGAAAGACGATATCAACGGGAGAATAGTGAAAAAGCATCTGAGAAGCCGCCCTCTCGGATGCGAAGGCAGACCTTGGTCAAGAAACGAAAGTGACTTAACATCTGGAGAGTAAAGAAAGACGATATCAACGGAGAGATAGTGAAAAAGCATCTGAGAAGCCGCCCTCTCGGATGCGAAGGCAGACCTTGGTCAAGAAACGAAAGTGACTTAACATCTGGAGAGTAAAGAAAGACGATATCAACGGAGAGAGTGAAAAAGCATCTGAGAAGCCGCCCTCTCGGATGCGAAGGCAGACCTTGGTCAAGAAACGAAAGTGACTTAACATCTGGAGAGTAAAGAAAGACGATATCAACGGGAGATAGTGAAAAAGCATCTGAGAAGCCGCCCTCTCGGATGCGAAGGCAGACCTTGGTCAAGAAACGAAAGTGACTTAACATCTGGAGAGTAAAGAAAGACGATATCAACGGGAGAGATAGTGAAAAAGCATCTGAGAAGCCGCCCTCTCGGATGCGAAGGCAGACCTTGGTCAAGAAACGAAAGTGACTTAACATCTGGAGAGTAAAGAAAACGATATCAACGGAGAGATAGTGAAAAAGCATCTGAGAAGCCGCCCTCTCGGATGCGAAGGCAGACCTTGGTCAAGAAACGAAAGTGACTTAACATCTGGAGAGTAAAGAAAGACGATATCAACGGGAGAGATAGTGAAAAAGCATCTGAGAAGCCGCCCTCTCGGATGCGAAGGCAGACCTTGGTCAAGAAACGAAAGTGACTTAACATCTGGAGAGTAAAGAAAGACGATATCAACGGGAGAGATAGTGAAAAAGCATCTGAGAAGCCGCCCTCTCGGATGCGAAAGCAGACCTTGGTCAAGAAACGAAAGTGACTTAACATCTGGAGAGTAAAGAAAGACGATATCAACGGGAGAGATAGTGAAAAAGCATCTGAGAAGCCGCCCTCTCGGATGCGAAAGCAGACCTTGGTCAAGAAACGAAAGTGACTTAACATCTGGAGAGTAAAGAAAGACGATATCAACGGGAGATAGTGAAAAAGCATCTGAGAAGCCGCCCTCTCGGATGCGAAGGCAGACCTTGGTCAAGAAACGAAAGTGACTTAACATCTGGAGAGTAAAGAAAGACGATATCAACGGGAGAGATAGTGAAAAAGCATCTGAGAAGCCGCCCTCTCGGATGCGAAGCAGACCTTGGTCAAGAAACGAAAGTGACTTAACATCTGGAGAGTAAAGAAAGACGATATCAACGGAGAGAGAGTGAAAAAGCATCTGAGAAGCCGCCCTCTCGGATGCGAAGCAGACCTTGGTCAAGAAACGAAAGTGACTTAACATCTGGAGAGTAAAGAAGACGATATCAACGGAGAGATAGTGAAAAAATCTGAGAAGCCGCCCTCTCGGATGCGAAGGCAGACCTTGGTCAAGAAACGAAAGTGACTTAACATCTGGAGAGTAAAGAAAGACGATATCAACGGGAGAGATAGTGAAAAAGCATCTGAGAAGCCGCCCTCTCGGATGCGAAGGCAGACCTTGGTCAAGAAACGAAAGTGACTTAACATCTGGAGAGTAAAAAGACGATATCAACGGGAGAGATAGTGAAAAAGCATCTGAGAAGCCGCCCTCTCGGATGCGAAGGCAGATTGGTCAAGAAACGAAAGTGACTTAAATCTGGAGAGTAAAGAAGAGATATCAACGGGAGAGATAGGAGAGTAAAGAAGAGATATCAACGGGAGAGATAGTGAAAAAGCATCTGAGAAGCCGCCCTCTCGGATGCGAAGCAGACCTTGGTCAAGAAACGAAAGTGACTTAACATCTGGAGAGTAAAGAAAACGATATCAACGGAGAGATAGTGAAAAAGCATCTGAGAAGCCGCCCTCTCGGATGCGAAAGGCCTTGGTCAAGAAACGAAAGTGACTTAACATCTGGAGAGTAAAGAAAGACGATATCAACGGAGAGATAGTGAAAAAGCATCTGAGAAGCCGCCCTCTCGGATGCGAAAGCAGACCTTGGTCAAGAAACGAAAGTGACTTAACATCTGGAGAGTAAAGAAAGACGATATCAACGGGAGATAGTGAAAAAGCATCTGAGAAGCCGCCCTCTCGGATGCGAAAGCAGACCTTGGTCAAGAAACGAAAGTGACTTAATCTGGAGAGTAAAGAAAGACGATATCAACGGAGAGATAGTGAAAAAGCATCTGAGAAGCCGCCCTCTCGGATGCGAAAGGCAGACCTTGTCAAGAAACGAAAGTGACTTAACATCTGGAGAGTAAAGAAAGACGATATCAACGGGAGAGATAGTGAAAAAGCATCCGAGAAGCCGCCCTCTCGGATGCGAAACAGACCTTGGTCAAGAAACGAAAGTGAAACATCTGGAGAGTAAAAAGACGATATCAACGGAGAGATAGTGAAAAAGCATCCGAGAAGCCGCCCTCTCGGATGCGAAACAGATCTTGGTCAAGAAACGAAAGTGACTTAACATCTGGAGAGTAAAGAAAGAGATATCAACGGAGAGATAGTGAAAAAGCATCCGAGAAGCCGCCCTCTCGGATGCGAAGGAGACCTTGGTCAAGAAACGAAAGTGACTTAACATCTGGAGAGTAAAGAAAGACGATATCAACGGGAGATAGTGAAAAAGCATCTGAGAAGCCGCCCTCTCGGATGCGAAGGCAGACCTTGGTCAAGAAACGAAAGTGACTTAACATCTGGAGAGTAAAGAAAGACGATATCAACGGAGAGATAGTGAAAAACATCTGAGAAGCCGCCCTCTCGGATGCGAAGGCAGACCTTGGTCAAGAAACGAAAGTGACTTAACATCTGGAGAGTAAAGAAAGACGATATCAACGGAGAGATAGTGAAAAAGCATCTGAGAAGCCGCCCTCTCGGATGCGAAGGCAGACCTTGGTCAAGAAACGAAAGTGACTTAACATCTGGAGAGTAAAGAAAGACGATATCAACGGAGAGATAGTGAAAAAGCATCTGAGAAGCCGCCCTCTCGGATGCGAAGGCAGACTTGGTCAAGAAACGAAAGTGACTTAACATCTGGAGAGTAAAGAAAGACGATATCAACGGGAGAGATAGTGAAAAAGCATCTGAGAAGCCGCCCTCTCGGATGCGAAGGCAGATCTTGGTCAAGAAACGAAAGTGACTTAACATCTGGAGAGTAAAGAAAGACGATATCAACGGAGAGATAGTGAAAAAGCATCTGAGAAGCCGCCCTCTCGGATGCGAAACAGACTTGTCAAGAAACGAAAGTGACTTAACATCTGGAGAGTAAAGAAAGACGATATCAACGGGAGAGATAGTGAAAAAGCATCTGAGAAGCCGCCCTCTCGGATGCGAAGGAGACTTGGTCAAGAAACGAAAGTGACTTAACATCTGGAGAGTAAAGAAAGACGATATCAACGGAGAGATAGTGAAAAAGCATCTGAGAAGCCGCCCTCTCGGATGCGAAGGCAGACCTTGGTCAAGAAACGAAAGTGACTTAACATCTGGAGAGTAAAGAAAGACGATATCAACGGAGAGATAGTGAAAAAGCATCTGAGAAGCCGCCCTCTCGGATGCGAAGGCAGACCTTGGTCAAGAAACGAAAGTGACTTAACATCTGGAGAGTAAAGAAAGACGATATCAACGGGAGATAGTGAAAAAGCATCTGAGAAGCCGCCCTCTCGGATGCGAAGGCAGACCTTGGTCAAGAAACGAAAGTGACTTAACATCTGGAGAGTAAAGAAAGACGATATCAACGGGAGAGATAGTGAAAAAGCATCTGAGAAGCCGCCCTCTCGGATGCGAAACAGATCTTGGTCAAGAAACGAAAGTGACTTAACATCTGGAGAGTAAGAAAGGATATCAACGGGAGAGATAGTGAAAAAGCATCTGAGAAGCCGCCCTCTCGGATGCGAAGGCAGACCTTGGTCAAGAAACGAAAGTGACTTAACATCTGGAGAGTAAAGAAAGACGATATCAACGGGAGAGATAGTGAAAAAGCATCTGAGAAGCCGCCCTCTCGGATGCGAAGGCAGACCTTGGTCAAGAAACGAAAGTGACTTAACATCTGGAGAGTAAAGAAAGACGATATCAACGGGAGAGATAGTGAAAAAGCATCTGAGAAGCCGCCCTCTCGGATGCGAAGGCAGACCTTGGTCAAGAAACGAAAGTGACTTAACATCTGGAGAGTAAAGAAAGACGATATCAACGGGAGAGATAGTGAAAAAGCATCTGAGAAGCCGCCCTCTCGGATGCGAAGGCAGACTTGGTCAAGAAACGAAAGTGACTTAACATCTGGAGAGTAAAGAAAGACGATATCAACGGGAGAGATAGTGAAAAACATCCGAGAAGCCGCCCTTCGATGCGAAGGCAGATTTGGTCAAGAAACGAAAGTGACTTAACATCTGGAGAGTAAAGAAAGACGATATCAACGGGAGAGTAGTGAAAAAGCATCCGAGAAGCCGCCTCTCGGATGCGAAGGCAGACTTGGTCAAGAAACGAAAGTGACTTAACATCTGGAGAGTAAAGAAAGACGATATCAACGGGAGAGTAGTGAAAAAGCATCTGAGAAGCCGCCCTCTCGGATGCGAAGGCAGATCTTGGTCAAGAAACGAAGTGACTTAACATCTGGAGAGTAAAGAAAGACGATATCAACGGGAGAGATAGTGAAAAAGCATCTGAGAAGCCGCCCTCGGATGCGAAACAGATCTTGGTCAAGAAACGAAAGTGACTTAACATCTGGAGAGTAAGAAAGACGATATCAACGGGAGAGATAGTGAAAAAGCATCTGAGAAGCCGCCTCTCGGATGCGAAGCAGATCTTGGTCAAGAAACGAAAGTGACTTAACATCTGAGAGTAGAAAGAATATATCAACGGGAGATAGTAAAAAGCATCTGAGAAGCCGCCCTCTCGGATGCGAAGCAGATCTTGTCAAGAAACGAAAGTGACTTAACATCTGGAAGAGTAAAGAAAACGATCAACGGAGAGATAGTGAAAAAGCATCCGTGAAGCCGCCTCTCGGATGCGAAGGCAGACTTGGTCAAGAAACGAAAGTGACTTAACATCTGGAGAGTAAAGAAAGACGATATCAACGGAGAGATAGTGAAAAAGCATCCGAGAAGCCGCCCTCTCGGATGCGAAGGCAGATCCTTGGTCAAGAAACGAAAGTGACTACATCTGGAGAGTAAAGAAAGACGATATCAACGGAGAGATAGTGAAAAAGCATCCGAAAGCCGCCCTCTCGGATGCGAAGGCAGACCTTGGTCAAGAAACGAAAGTGACTTAACATCTGGAGAGTAAAGAAAGACGATATCAACGGGAGAGATAGTGAAAAAGCATCTGAGAAGCCGCCCTCTCGGATGCGAAGGCAGACTTGGTCAAGAAACGAAAGTGACTTAACATCTGGAGAGTAAAGAAAGACGATATCAACGGAGAGATAGTGAAAAACATCTGAGAAGCCGCCCTCTCGGATGCGAAGGCAGATTTGGTCAAGAAACGAAAGTGAGTTAACATCTGGAGAGTATAGAAAGCCGATCAACGGGAGGATAGTGAAAAAGCATCCGCGAAGCCGCCTCTGGATGCGAAGGCAGATCTTGGTCAAGAACGAAAGTGACTTAACATCTGGAGAGTAAAGAAAGCGATCAACGGAGAGATAGTGAAAAAGCATCGGAGAAGTCGCCCTGTCGGATGCGGAAACAGATCTTGTTCAAGGAACAAAAGTGAAATAAAATCTTCAGTATAGAAAGACGATACCAAGGGAAGAGATATTGAAACAGCATCCGAAGCGTTCTCTGGGACGGTGTGGTAGATTGTTTCAGCAGGAAAAGTGAAATACTTGGATCACATAAAAAATATCAAATCCTTTTTAAAAACGGAAGGTGAATTGAAAACTGGATTATAGTGAGAGGATTTAAGCAGGAAAGAAAATGAAAGTCCATCCGAAAATGTTTTACCGGGTGCTAATAGAAATCGTGATTAAATACAAATGGACGATATTAGGGGAATTCTGATTGATGAGATTCTTTTTGGATACTGCGAGGTGTTTTGTTTTGAAAAGAATGTCATTAAATATTATCAGCAACGATAATCTTAGCAATAACAGTTTTTTAATTCCCACGTAATTTTTCTATTGATTGGCTGACTTCTAAAGCTACTCGTCTTCATTAATATACAAGAGTAGTGTAAAATCGCAACAGTTAACACTTTCTAAATCGTTGATTTCTGAACTTCATTTCTTTAGAAACTCACATCGAAAAGTTTGCAGGAAATCAGCTGGCAACGTGTTTAATTAATTGATTGATTGATCGAATATGGAAGTGAATAAAATTTCGAACGTTGTTCAAGTGACGACACATAATGGCGCATATTTTCGAAAGTTAAAGTTGTGCCGCTACAAAGAGCCTTGTGGCTCTTTCACAACGAGACATCTTGTGCAATTGAATTCTTTTGCAACTAATAAGAAATAAAGAACTGTCTTGTTAAAACATCATGCCGAATGAAGTGTAACGCCACAGATTCCTCCCTTTACCTCGACCCTTTTTTAAAGTTAATATTTGTAATATTTTCCAGAATATCACTGATTGACTTGTTGACTGCAGAGTTTCGACTGTACCACCAATAGCTTAGTGGTAGAGCAGGACGCCTTCAAATGTCTCGACGTAGGTTCGATTCCTACTTGGTTTTACAGTTGAAATTTTTGCGTGCCAGCCAGTTATGACGTAATATTGGAAAATTATTCCCTCCTTGTAATCTTTTATGTCCCTTTGTCAAGTTGCGTGACACTTTATTTGATGTGTTTATGTTTACGTTGTAAAAATGAAAAAATAAAAATAATTAGAAACACGTACTTTATGCCACATAATTTGGAATCGTTTTTGTTTTTTGTTCTCCTTGTATGACGAAGAAGAATGACCAGTCAGGTTAGAATTTTGATATTCTTATAAAAAACGCGTGTATACCGTCAAGCATCAAATTTTTGAAATCGTTTCCTCAAAAACATTTATCGTGGTCGCCCCATTTTGCTGCTTGAAATTTGCGCAAACTTAGTGGCTACCTCTAGCCTCAAGTTGTTATGGTGTCCTAAAAGTTCACTTAGTAACTGGCCAGATTAATTTAACAGGTTTTAAAACCTAGCATTATTTTGGTCACAGGCCAAGTAGCATACACTACTTTGGTTTTTCCAAGTGTAAATTCAACAACAGAATTGGGTGTGTCACCATTGTGAATGTTTTGTAGTTGCATCTTTTTAGAGCGAGTAGTTCATGCAGCTTCTGAATCTTGTTTTTCTTTGATATACCTTAATGGAATTTAATTTCGCGATGTCGCGAATCCAAATTGTACATCTGGTTTGATAGGATCCTGATATTTATACTTTAGACATTACAAAAGTTTGATGTTAGAGTGACCTGATAATTTTATTATCCTCAGAGTCTGAAAAGCTAGAATTGAAAAAAGATTTCTCCTTGTTGTCTCACCACAGCTGAAAAATAGCAGACAGAATCATGGAGAACTATTTTCAAACAGCGGTTGTTTCTGAACATGATTTTATAAATTTTTGTTTGCCGACCAACCTGACTAACCCAATTTATATTTCTCAAATGAATAACAACAAATATTTGTGATGTCCGCATTTATAAAAGTATATATTTGTAGAAATAAATTGTTTAGGTATCTCTGAAGGAAGTTATTTTAGCAGAACTACCGTTTTGTATTGTTCTAAACAATAGACCTTTTTGTATTAACCTACCTTATTAGCATGTTCTTATAAAGAGAAAGCGTGTAGCACAAGTTTACGGTTATTCATTAACATCAAATTTCCAACATCAAGTCCCAATCAGATTTCTAAGAGCAATCGTCTGTTTTGACGTAAAGGTTATCGGGTAGGAAGTCACTTACTGAATACTGAATTTTGCTAAAAACAAGGTTTTGAAAAGTTGAATTTCTCAAGAAAGACGGAATTGAAAAAAAAATTGCGAGAACATATTATGGCAAATGGCGACAGTGGGCATTACATCATTTCGCGAGAAGCACAAATATTCGCGAAATCGCAAAAATTTATTCCATCAATTTTTGAAGTGCACGTCGTTTAAATTTAATATGTTTGGTAGAAAAGCAAGATTGAGCTTTTTCTTCTTCACTGTGTTACCCATTTGTTTCCAGTGAGTACTTTCCACTTTCAAATAATTTGCCCAATGTGCATAAATTAAGAGATGGGGTCGATAAAATATTCCCAATAATGACAAACGCTCCTTGGTAAAGGTTAATTTAATAAGTAAGAAGTAATATTGCATAGGACGACACGGAAGC
>JASGCC010004467.1:0-19804 GCA_030067915.1 Hydractinia echinata | reverse complement strand
TTTTTTCAAAAATCGATCCTTTCCCTGAACGAATGAAATAAACCAGGAGGTTTTATTATAAGCCAGGTTGGTGCGCTTTGTAAAATCACTTTTTGGAGACTGTCCGTAAGTTGCCCGAGATTCTTCTTAATTTGACATGATTGCTGGAACTCAGCAATTACACTGGGCGCTGTGGTAGCGCTTTATTTAAAAATTTAGATAAATAAGTCATTTTTCACTGTGGGACCAATCCTAGCCGTTATCGTGCGCTGAAGAAATAGAGACAGTTTCAAAAAGTACATTTCATTGACTTTCTAACGGTATCAGTCCGTTTGAGTTACAACGGTTGCGTCACATATTCGTACCAACATGTATTTAGCGATATTTTTCTGATATTACTAGGTTGCATCGCTTTTAACAGTGAAACGATTGACTGTGGGACTTAATTGAACTGATTTTGGACTTTGACCTTATAAATGTGATAAGTGAGACAATTGGACTCCAAGAAATAACATTCTTCTTAATTTAACATGATTGCTGGAACGCAGCAATTACACTGGGCGCTGTGGTAGCGCTTTATTTAAAAACTTAGATAAATAAGTCATTTTTTACTGTGGGACCAATCCTAGCTGTTAGCGCGCGCTGAAGAAATAGAGACTGTTTCAAAAACTACATTGCATTGACTTTCTAACGGTATCAGTCCGTTTGAGTTACAACGGTTGCGTCACATATTCGTACCAACATGTATTTAGCGATATTTTTCTGATATTAATAGGTTGCATCGCTTTTAACAGTGAAACGATTGACTGTGGGACTTAATTGAACTGATTTTGGACTTTGACCTTTTAAATGTGATAAATGAGACAATTGGACTCCAAGAAATAACATTCTTCTTAATTTGACATGATTGCTGGAACTCAGCAATTACACTGGGCGCTGTGGTAGCGCTTTATTTAAAAATTTAGATAAATAAGTCAATTTTCACTGTGGGACCCATCCTAGCCGTTAGCGTGCGCTGAAGAAATAGAGACAGTTTCAAAAACTACATTTCATTGACTTTCTAACGGTATCAGTCCGTTTCAGTTACAACGGTTGCGTCACATATTCTAACCAACATGTATTTAGCGATATTTTTGTGATATTACTAGGTTGCATCGCTTTTAACAGTGAAACGATTGACTGTGGGACTTAATTGAACTGATTTTGGACCTTGACCTTATAAATGTGATAAATGAGAAAATTGGACTCCATAAAATAACATTCTTCTTAATTTGACATGATTGCTGGAACTCAGCAATTACACTGGGCGCTGAGGTAGCGCTTTATTTAAAAATTTAGATAAATAAGTCATTTTTTACTGTGGGACTAATCCTAGCCGTTAGCGCGCTGAGAAATAGAGACAGTTTCAAAAACTACATTTCATTGACCTACTAAGGGTATCAGTCCGTTTGAGCTACAGCGGTTGCGTCACATATTCGTACCAACATGTATTTAGCGATATTTTTCTGATATTACTAGGTTGCATCGATTTTAACAGTGAAACGATTGACTGTGGGACTTAATTGAACTGATTTAGGACTTTGACCTTATAAATGTGATAAATGAGAAAATTGGACTCCAAGAAATAACATTCTTCTTAATTTGACATGATTGCTGGAACTCAGCAATTACACTGGGCGCTGAGGTAGCGCTTTATTTAAAAATTTAGATAAATAAGTCATTTTTTTACTGTGGGACTAATCCTAGCTGTTAGCGCGAGCTGAAGAAATAGAGACAGTTTCAAAAACTACATGGCATTGACGTTCTAACCGTATCAGTCCGTTTGAGTTACAACGGTTGCGTCACATATTCGTACCAACATGTATTTAGCGATATTTTTCTCATATTACTAGGTTGCATCGATTTTAACAGTGAAACGATTGACTGTGGGACTTAATTGAACTGTATTTGGACTTTCACCTTATAAATGTGATAAATGAGACAATTGGACGCCAAGAAATAACATTCTTCTTAATTTGACATGATTGCTGGAACTCAGCAATTACACTGGGCGCTGAGGTAGCGCTTTAGTTAAAAATTTGGATACCGACTGATAGCCTTGTGGTAGAGCGTTTGCTTCCAGTGCGGGAAGTCTTGGGTGCAAACCCCGGCCGAGTCATGCTAGAGACTATAAAAGTGTGAATCTATCCTTTCTGCTTAGCGTTCAGCATGAGAATAGGATTGATATCTTAGGCGGTTGTCTAGTTGAGCGATTGCTGTGCTTGCACGACTTTCGTAGCTCAAATGGGAGATTTAAATGCGCTAGGACACCCTTCGCAGGACCCTCGTTGATAGCAGTACCAATAGGAACTGAAGAGGTTATCCTGGGTAAATAATTTCAATAATAATAATAATAATAATAATAACTAAGTCATTTTTTTACTGTGGGACTAATCCTAGCCGTTAGCGCGCGCTGAAGAAATAGAGACAGTTTCAAAAACTACATTTCATTGACCTTCTAACGGTATCAGTCCGTTTGAGTTATAACGGTTGCGTCACATATTCGTACAAACATGTATTTAGCGATATTTTTCTGATATTACTAGGTTGCATCGCTTTTAACAGTGAAACGATTGACTGTGGGACTTAATGAACTGATTTTGGACTTTGACCTTATAACTGTGATAAATGAGACAATTGGACTCCAAGAAATAACATTCTTCTTAATTTCACATGATTGCTGGAACTCAGCAATTACACTAGGCGCTGTGGTAGCGCTTTATTTAAAAATTTAGATGAATAAGTCATTTTTTCATTGTGGGACCAATCCAGCCGTTAGCGCGCTGAAGAAATAGAGACAGTTTCAAAAACTACATTTCATTGACTTTCTAACGGTATCAGTCCGTTTGAGTTACAACGGTTGCGTCACATATTCGTACCAACATGTATTTAGCGATATTTTTTGATATTACTAGGTTGCATCGCTTTTAACAGTGAAACGATTGACTGTGGGACTTAATTGAACTGATTTTGGACTTTGACCTTATAAATGTGATAAATGAGAAATTGGACTCCAAGAAATAACATTCTTCTTAATTTGACATGATTGCTGGAACTCAGCAATTACACTGGGCGCTGAGGTAGCGCTTTATTTAAAAATTTTAGATAATAAGTCATTTTTTTACGTGGGGACCAATCCTAGCCGTTAGCGCGCGCTGAAGAAATAGAGACAGTTTCCAAAAACTACATTTCATTGACTTCTAACGGTATCAGTCCGTTTGAGTTACAACGGTTGCGTCACATATTCGTACCAACATGTATTTAGCGATATTTTTTCTGATATTACTAGGTTTGCAATCGCTTTTAACAGTGAAACGATTGACTGTGGGACTTAATGAACTGATTTTGGACTTTGACCTTATAAATGTGATAAATGAGAAAATTGGACTCCAAGAAATAACATTCTTCTTAATTTGACATGATTGCTGGAACTCACGAATTACACTGGGCGTGAGTAGCGCTTTATTTTAAAAATTTAAGATAAATAAGTCATTTTTTCACTGTGGGACCAATCCTAGCCGTTAGCGCGCGCTGAAGAAATAGAGACAGTTTCAAAAACTACATTTCATTGACTTTCTAACGGTATCAGTCCGTTTGAGTTACAACGGTTGCGTCACATATTCGTACCAACATGTATTTAGCGATATTTTTTCTGATATTACTAGGTTGCATCGCTTTTAACAGTGAAACGATGACTGTGGGACTTAATTGAACTGATTTTGGACTTTGACCTTATAAATGTGATAAATGAGAAAATTGGACTCCAAGAAATAACATTCTTCTTAATTTGACATGATTGCTGGAACTCAGCAATTACACTGGGCGCTGTGGTAGCGCTTTATTTAAAAAATTTAGATAAATAAGTCATTTTTCACTGTGGACCAATCCTAGCCGTTAGCGCGCGCTTGAAGAAATAGAGACAGTTCAAAAACTACATTCATTGACTTTCTAACGGTATCAGTTCGTTTGAGTTACAACGGTTGCGTCACAATTCGTACCAACATGTATTTAGCGATATTTTTCTGATATTACTAGGTTGCATCGCTTTTAACAGTGAAACGATTGACTGTGGGACTTAATTGAACTGATTTTGGACTTTGACCTTATAAATGTGATAAATGAGACAATTGGACTCCAAGAAATAACATTCTTCTTAATTTTGACATGATTGCTGGAACTCAGCAATTACACTGGGCGCTGAGGTAGCGCTTTATTTAAAAATTTAGATAAATAAGTCATTTTTTCACTGTGGGACCACATCCTACCGTTAGCGTGCGCTGAAGGAAATAGAGACAGTTTCAAAAACTACATTTCATTGACTTCTACGGTATCAGTCCGTTTGAGTTACAACGGTTGCGTCACATATTCGTACCAACATGTATTTAGCGATATTTTTCTGATATTACTAGGTTGCATCGCTTTAACAGTGAAACGATTGACTGTGGGACTTAATTGAACTGATTTGGGACTTTGACCTTATAATTGTGATAAATGAGACAATTGGACTCCAAGAAATAACATTCTTCTTAATTTGACATGATTGCTGGAACTCAGCAATTACACTGGGCGCTGGGTAGCGCTTATTTAAAAATTTAGATAAATAAGTCATTTTTTACTGTGGGACCAATCCTAGCGCGTTAGCGCGCGCTGAAGAAATAGATGACAGTTTCAAAAACTACATTTCATTGACTTTCTAACGGTATCAGTCCGTTTGAGTTACAACGGTTGCGTCACATATTCGTACCAACATGTATTTAGCGATATTTTTCTGATATTACTAGGTTGCATCGCTTTTTAACAGTGAAACGATTGACTGTGGGACTTAATTGAACTGATTTTGGACTTTGACCTTATAAATGTGATAAATGAGACAATTGGACTCCAAGAAATAACATTCTTCTTAATTTGACATGATTGCTGGAACTCAGCAATTACACTGGGCGCTGAGGTAGCGCTTTATTTAAAAATTTAGATAAATAAGTCATTTTTTACTGTGGGACCAATCCTAGCCGTTAGCGCGCGCTGAAGAAATAGAGACAGTTTCAAAAACTACATTTCATTGACTTTCTAACGGTATCAGTCCGTTTGAGTTACAACGGTTGCGTCACATATTCGTACCAACATGTATTTAGCGATATTTTTCTGATATTACTAGGTTGCATCGCTTTTAACAGTGAAACGATTGACTGTGGGACTTAATTGAACTGATTTTGGACTTTGACCTTATAAATGTGATAAATGAGAAAATTGGACTCCAAGAAATAACATTCTTCTTAATTTGACATGATTGCTGGAACTCAGCAATTACACTGGGCGCTGTGTAGCGCTTTTATTTAAAAATTTAGATAAATAAGTCATTTTTCACTGTGGGACCCAACCTAAGCCGTTAGCGTGCGCCTGAAGAAATAGAGACAGTTTCAAAAACTAATTTCATGACTTTCTAAACGGTATCAGTCGTTTGAGTTACAACGGTTGCGTCACATATTCGTACCAACATGTATTTAGCGATATTTTTCTGATATTACTAGGTTGCCAATCGCTTTTAACAGTGAAAACGATTGACTGTGGGACTTAATTGAACTGATTTTGGACTTTGACCTTATAATGTGATAAATGAGAACAATTGGACTCAAGAAATAACATTCTTCTTAATTTGACATGATTGCTGGAACTCAGCAATTACACTGGCGCTGAGGCTAAGGCTTTTTAAAAATTAGATAAATAAGTCATTTTTCACTGTGGGGACCAATCCTAGCCGTTAGCGTGCGCTGAAGAAATAGAGACAGTTTCAAAAACTACATTTCATTGACTTTCTAACGGTATCAGTCCGTTTGAGTTACAACGGTTGCGTCACATATTCGTACCAACATGTATTTAACGATATTTTTCTGATATTACTAGGTTGCATCGCTTTTAACAGTGAAACGATTGACTGTGGGACTTAATTGAACTGATTTTGGACTTTGACCTTATAAATGTGATAAATGAGAAAATTGGACTCCAAGAAATAACATTCTTCTTAATTTGACATGATTGCTGGAACTCAGCAATTACACTGGGCGCTGAGGTAGCGCTTTATTTAAAAATTTAGATAAATAAGTCATTTTTTTACTGTGGGACCAATCCTAGCCGTTAGCGCGCGCTGAAGAAATAGAGACAGTTTCAAAACTACATTCATTGACTTTCTAACGGTATCAGTCCGTTTGAGTTACAACGGTTGCGTCACATATTCGTACCAACATGTATTTAGCGATATTTTTCTGATATTACTAGGTTGCATCGCTTTTAACAGTGAAACGATTGACTGTGGGACTTAATTGAACTGATTTTGGACTTTGACCTTATAAATGTGATAAATGAGAAAATTGGACTCCAAGAAATAACATTCTTCTTAATTTGACATGATTGCTGGAACTCAGCAATTACACTGGGCGCTGTGGTAGCGCTTTATTTAAAAATTTAGATAAATAAGTCATTTTTTCACTGTGGGACCAATCCTAGCCGTTAGCGCGCGCTGAAGAAATAGAGACAGTTTCAAAAACTACATTTCATTGACTTTCTAACGGTATCAGTCCGTTTGAGTTACAACGGTTGCGTCACATATTTCGTACCAACATGTATTTAGCGATATTTTTCTGATATTACTAGGTTGCATCGCTTTTAACAGTGAAACGATTGACTGTGGGACTTAATTGAACTGATTTTGGACTTTGACCTTATAAATGTGATAAATGAGAAAATTGGACTCCAAGAAATAACATTCTTCTTAATTTGACATGATTGCTGGAACTCAGCAATTACACTGGGCGCTGTGGTAGCGCTTTATTTAAAATTTAGATAAATAAGTCATTTTTCACTGTGGGACCAATCCTAGCCGTTAGCGCGCGCTGAAGAAATAGAGACAGTTTCAAAAACTACATTTCATTGACTTTCTAACGGTATCAGTCCGTTTGAGTTACAACGGTTGCGTCACATATTCGTACCAACATGTATTTTAGCGATATTTTTCTGATATTACTAGGTTGCATCGCTTTTAACAGTGAAACGATTGACTGTGGGACTTAATTGAACTGATTTTGGACTTTGACCTTATAAATGTGATAAATGAGACAATTGGACTCCAAGAAATAACATTCTTCTTAATTTGACATGATTGCTGGAACTCAGCAATTACACTGGGCGCTGTGGTAGCGCTTTATTTAAAAATTTAGATAAATAAGTCATTTTTCACTGTGGGACCAATCCTAGCCGTTAGCGCGCGCTGAAGAAATAGAGACAGTTCAAAAACTACATTTCATTGACTTCTAACGGTATCAGTCCGTTTGAGTTACAACGGTTGCGTCACATATTCGTACCAACATGTATTTAGCGATATTTTTCTGATATTACTAGGTTGCATCGCTTTTAACAGTGAAACGATTGACTGTGGGACTTAATTGAACTGATTTTGGACTTTGACCTTATAAATGTGATAAATGAGACAATTGGACTCCAAGAAATAACATTCTTCTTAATTTGACATGATTGCTGGAACTCAGCAATTACACTGGGCGCTGAGGTAGCGCTTTATTTAAAAATTTAGATAAATAAGTCATTTTTTACTGTGGACCAATCCTAGCTGTTAGCGCGCGCTGAAGAAATAGAGACAGTTTCAAAAACTACATTTCATTGACTTTCTAACGTATCAGTCCGTTTGAGTTACAACGGTTGCGTCACATATTCGTACCAACATGTATTTAGCGATATTTTTCTGATATTACTAGGTTGCATCGCTTTTAACAGTGAAACGATTGACTGTGGGACTTAATTGAACTGATTTTGGACTTTGACCTTATAAATGTGATAAATGAGACAATTGGACTCCAAGAAATAACATTCTTCTTAATTTGACATGATTGCTGGAACTCAGCAATTACACTGGGCGCTGAGGTAGCGCTTTATTTAAAAATTTAGATAAATAAGTCATTTTTTACTGTGGACCAATCCTAGCCGTTAGCGCTGCGCTGAAGAAATAGAGACAGTTTCAAAAACTACATTTCATTGACTTTCTAACGGTATCAGTCCGTTTGAGTTACAAACGGTTGCGTCACATATTCGTACCAACATGTATTTAGCGATATTTTCTGATATTACTAGGTTGCATCGCTTTTAACAGTGAAACGATTGACTGTGGGACTTAATTGAACTGATTTTGACTTTGACCTTATAAATGTGATAAATGAGACAATTGGACTCCAAGAAAGAACATTCTTCTTAATTTGACATGATTGCTGGAACTCAGCAATTACACTGGGCGCTGTGGTAGCGCTTTATTTAAAATTTAGATAATAAAGTCATTTTTTCACTGTGGGACCAATCCTAGCCGTTAGCGCGCGCTGAAGAAATAGAGACAGTTTCAAAAACTACATTTCAATTGACTTTCTAACGGTATCAGTCCGTTTGAGTTACAACGGTTGCGTCACATATTCGTACCAACATGTATTTAGCGATATTTTTCTGATATTACTAGGTTGCATCGCTTTAACAGTGAAACGATTGACTGTGGGACTTAATTGAATGATTTTGGACTTTGACCTTATAAATGTGATAAATGAACAATTGGACTCCAAGAAATAACATTCTTCTTAATTTGACATGATTTGCTGCGAACTCAGCAATTACACTGGGCGCTGATGGTAGCGCTTTATTTAAAAATTTAGATAAATAAGTCATTTTTACTGTGGGACCAATCCTAGCCGTTAGCGCGCGCTTGAAGAAATAGAGACAGTTTCAAAAACTACATTTCATTGACTTTCTAACGGTATCAGTCCGTTTGAGTTACAACGGTTGCGTCACATATCGCTACCAACATGTATTTAGCGATATTTTTCTGGATATTACTAGGTTTGCATCGCTTTTTACAGTGAAACGATTGACTGTGGGACTTAATTGAACTGATTTTGGACTTTGACCTTATAAATGTGATAAATGAGACAATTGACTCCAAGAAATAACATTCTTCTTAATTTGACATGATTGCTGGAACTCAGCAATTACACTGGGCGCTGAGGTAGCGCTTTATTTAAAAATTTAGATAAATAAAGTCATTTTTTTTACTGTGGGACTAATCCTAGCCGTTAGCGCGCGCTGGAAGAAATAGAGAAGTTTCAAAAACTACATTTCATTGGACCTTTCTAACGGTATCAGTCCGTTTGAGTTACAACGGTTGCGTCACATATTCGTACCAACATGTATTTAGCGATATTTTTCTGATATTACTAGGTTTGCATCGCTTTTAACAGTGAAACGATTGACTGTGGGACTTAATTGAACTGATTTTGGACTTTGACCTTATAAATGTGATAAATGAGACAATTGGAACTCCAAGAAAATAACATTCTTCTTAATTTGACATGATTGCTGGGAACTCAGCAATTACACTGGGCGCTGTGTAGCGCTTTATTTAAAAATTTAGATAAATAAGTCAATTTTCACTGTGGGACTAATCCTAGCCGTTAGCGCGCGCTGAAGAAATAGAGACAGTTTCAAAAACTACATGGCATTGACTTTCTAACGGTATCAGTCCGTTTGAGTTACAACGGTTGCGTCACATATTCGTACCAACATGTATTTAGCGATATTTTTCTCATATTACTAGGTTGCATCGATTTTAACAGTGAAACGATTGACTGTGGGACTTAATTGAACTGATTTTGGACTTTCACCTTATAAATGTGATAAATGAGACAATTGGACTCCAAGAAATAACATTCTTCTTAATTTGACATGATTGCTGGAACTCAGCAATTACACTGGGCGCTGAGGTAGCGCTTTAGTTAAAAATTAGATACCGACTGATAGCCTTGTGGTAGAGCGTTCGCTTCCAGTGCGGGAGGTCTTGGGTTCAAACCCCGGCCGAGTCATGCTAGAGACTATAAAAGTGTGAATCTATCCTTTCTGCTTAGCGTTCAGCATGAGAATAGGGTTGATATCTTAGGCGGTTGTCTAGTTGAACGATTGCTGTGCTTGCACGACTTTCGTAGCTCAAATGGGAGATTTAAATGCGCTAGGACCCCCTTCGCAGGACCCTCGTTGATAGCAGTACCAATAGGAACTGAAGAGGTTATCCTGGGTAAATAATTTCAATAATAATAATAATAATAATAATAACTAAGTCATTTTTTTACTGTGGGACTAATCCTAGCCGTTAGCGCGCGCTGAAGAAATAGAGACAGTTTCAAAAACTACATGGCATTGACTTTCTAACGGTATCAGTCCGTTTGAGTTACAACGGTTGCGTCACATATTCGTACCAACATGTATTTAGCGATATTTTTCTGATATTACTAGGTTGCATCGATTTTAACAGTGAAACGATTGACTGTGGGACTTAATTGAACTGATTTTGGACTTTGACCTTATAAATGTGATAAATGAGACAATTGGACTCCAAGAAATAACATTCTTCTTAATTTGACATGATTGCTGGAACTCAGCAATTACACTGGCGCTGTGGTAGCGCTTTATTTAAAAATTTAGATAAATAAGTCATTTTTTACTGTGGGACCAATCCTAGCCGTTAGCGCGCTGAAGAAATAGAGACAGTTTCAAAAACTACATTTCATTGACTTTCTAACGGTATCAGTCCGTTTGAGTTACAACGGTTGCGTCACATATTCGTACCAACATGTATTTAGCGATATTTTTCTGATATTACTAGGTTGCATCGCTTTTAACAGTGAAACGATTGACTGTGGGACTTAATTGAACTGATTTTGGACTTTGACCTTATAATGTGATAAATGAGACAATTGGACTCCAAGAAATAACATTCTTCTTAATTTGACATGATTGCTGGAACTCAGCAATTACACTGGCGCTGTGGTAGCGCTTTATTTAAAAATTTAGATAAATAAGTCATTTTTCATGTGGGACCAATCCTAGCCGTTAGCGCGCGGTGAAGAAATAGAGACAGTTTCAAAAACTACATTTCATTGACTTTCTAACGGTATCAGTCCGTTTGAGTTACAACGGTTGCGTCACATATTCGTACCAACATGTATTTAGCGATATTTTTCTGATATTACTAGGTTGCATCGCTTTTAACAGTGAAACGATTGACTGTGGGACTTAATTGAACTGATTTGGACTTTGACCTTATAAATGTGATAAATGAGACAATTGGACTCCAAGAAATAACATTCTTCTTAATTTGACATGATTGCTGGAACTCAGCAATTACACTGGGCGCTGTGGTAGCGCTTTATTTAAAAATTTAGATAAATAAGTCATTTTTCACTGTGGGACCAATCCTAGCCGTTAGCGTGCGCTGAAGAAATAGAGACAGTTTCAAAAACTACATTTCATTGACTTTCTAACGGTATCAGTGCGTTTGAGTTACAACGTTGCGTCACATATTCGTACCAACATGTATTTAGCGATATTTTTCTGATATTACTAGGTTGCATCGCTTTTAACAGTGAAACGATTGACTGTGGGACTTAATTGAACTGATTTTGGACTTTGACCTTATAAATGTGATAAATGAGACAATTGGACTCCAAGAAATAACATTCTTCTTAATTTACATGATTGCTGGAACTCAGCAATTACACTGGGCGCTGTGGTAGCGCTTTATTTAAAAATTAGATAAATAAGTCATTTTTTACTGTGGGACCAATCCTAGCCGTTAGCGCGCGCTGAAGAAATAGAGACAGTTTCAAAAACTACATTGCATTGACTTTCTAACGGTATCAGTCCGTTTGAGTTACAACGGTTGCGTCACATATTCGTACCAACATGTATTTAGCGATATTTTTCTGATATTACTAGGTTGCATCGCTTTTAACAGTGAAACGATTGACTGTGGGACTTAATTGAACTGATTTTGGACTTTGACCTTATAATTGTGATAAATGAGACAATTGGACTCCAAGAAATAACATCTCGGACAACTTACGGACAGTCTCCAATTATTTCGGGTAAAACACCGGTATACCGCGTTTTATCATAATCTTCTACCGCGTTTCTCTATCTGACGTGTTTTTTGCAGTTTCAAGTTGTGAAGAAGACAGGAAGGTGCCGCCATTTTTACAAATGTCTTTTTGTGTTGACAGAAATGGTGTGATTACACAGAAAAAACAAGGTTTGTCATATTATTTATTTATTCTGTATCTTTGAACTTTCCTAACTTGACTATAGCTAGCCAGCTAGCTTAGTCAGAATTATATATAGCTAGCTAGCTAGCTATAAACTCTTCATGTATGTATTTCTTAGCTCACTGCAAATTACTTAGCTAAATAGTTGTGGGTGCTAATCCTGCCTCTGTACAAAAGAGTAGCTTAATTAGAAAAGCAGTTTAGCTAGTATTCTCTTGTGTTAGGATGCAGATATATAAGCCACAAAACTGATTGTAAAAGATGACCGTTTTTCAGACTGTTTTGACATACAAAAGGAGCTGTTAATTCTAGACTTTTGTAACTCAGAAAGTCAAGCTAATGGTGTAGAAAAAGTTTAATGAGCACTTGAGACAAAAACAACATCTCAAAATAATTTGAACTAATCGAATTTATATATTCCATATATATAAAGCTTTCAGATAAAAGAAACTTTGAACGTTTTTAACTATGGCTAGCTAGCTATATTCTTCTCAGTTTTGCATATTCAAGATTGTTGCGTATAAAGCCAGTCAAGGAAGAGTATTAATTTCCTTCTTACAGCTAGTATATAATATATATAGTATATTTTTTTTACCAAGTATAGCTATACACCTTCTCGTGTTGTTCTTGTTTTTTGATGTGTAAGATATTTTGGCACAGCTATGATCCACTTTCATCTGTAAAAGATAAAAAGTTCTCAATATCTCTCTTTCTGAACAAGGAACGTTAAGTTGATTAAGTACAAATGGTACAGTATATACATCCTCCTACTGTAAAATACATTTTTCTGAAAGTGTTCTGAAGAGCCAAATGTGTTTTAGGTAAACATCGTCCTACTCACAGAAATCGACCGTCGAAAAAAATAGGAATAATTTGCTCTAAATTATTTAGATTTGTGGACAAGAGACAATGTTGGCACTATACATTATCAATTATTTTTTATATTTAGGTATTCACCTGCAAACTTTTCATGTTTTCGAGGATATTTGCATCAATTAACAGCAAATTTTGATAAATCAACACTATTATCTTCAAGAAAGTCTTTAACAACTATTTCCAGTATATATATATTTCCACGTATATGATTTTTTAAGCCAAATGGGAGTAATTTATCTGCAAGAAGAAATAAATCAATGTGTTACACAAGTTATTTTCCTGTTCAAAATTGGACAATAAAATATATAAATTGGCAATGCGTTCAGCCCAAATTTTAACAGATATATACATGAAGATATAACCTTCTACCAATATCCATTCCTAACACTTCTTCAAGTAGACCATGATGATCGAAATTTCATTTGTTTGGATCTGGACTATGTCGTTTTTTCTTGATTGGTTTGTCATCTATGTCTTGATTTGGTTAGAAACAACTCCTTGATATATTTTGTGTAAAATAATCTTTACAATTTTTAGTTTAGACAATAATGATTTTTCGAGACTTAATTCTATGAACCTAAGGTTGTTTTTTTTTTGCTATTTTTTGTAATAATTTACACAGCAACTTAATTTCATGACATAGTTTTAATTATTTTTGCAGGTTTATTTTGTGTTGTTACTTCATCATGATACTTGATTGCTTAACTCTTGTGATAATGCATAATTTCATTTTTGCGGATTATAATTTTAATTTTTACGTATAACTATGTATATATTTTTTAAATTAAATTAACATTAAATAATACCAATCAAGAAAAACCATTGCCTGAATGGACATATGTTCCAGGTGAATGATTAAAATTAAAAAATATATACCTATCATTCTTTTATTTGAATTTTTTCATGTAGGTATTTTTCCCTTCTTTTACTATTTCACTTTTTCTTTTTAACAAAAATGCATTTAAGTTCCTTGGAATTTCTCTCAAAATGCCACGCCACTAACGCCACTAACGAAAGTCACAGTGATAATAACTTATATTCTTCATTCCATTTAATGCTTCAGCTCGCATCATAAAAGCGCATTCAAAAAAAACGTTTGCCATGATATTATTTTTCGTTTTTACATAATGGTTTTTACTTTATTCTACAAAACATTTCCCGCTGAAGCTACCATTTTTACGTTGTTTTTTTCCCGCAGTTTTTGCGCGTCTTTTATTTATATGACGGGGAAAAAATCCGACACCATAATGAAATAGACGTCAAAGTACCGAAAATGACGAAAAATCAATAAAAACGCCGTATTTTACAGTTCGCACCACTTAGGGGTATGTGGCGTCATCGGAAATTTCTTTAATTCACAGATAATATGGCGAAGACCTAAAAAAAAGCCGTTTATAGTTAATCGCGTAGTTATTCATAGGGACTTTTCTAAATTAATTAATTAATTAAACAGCTTTTGTTCAAAAATCGATCCTTTCCCTGAACGAATGAAATAAACCAGGAGGTTTTATTATAAGCCAGGTTGGTGCGCTTTGTAAAATCACTTTTTGGAGACTGTCCGTAAGTTGCCCGAGATTCTTCTTAAGTTGACATGATTGCTGGAACTCAGCAATTACACTGGGCGCTGTGGTAGCGCTTTATTTAAAAACTTATATAAATAAGTCATTTTTTACTGTGGGACCAATCCTAGCTGTTTGCGCGCGCTGAAGAAATAGAGACAGTTTCAAACGCTACATATCATTGACTTTCTAACGGTATCAGTCCGTTTGAGTTACAACGGTTGCGTCACATATTCGTACCAACATGTATTTAGCGATATTTTTCTGATATTACTAGGTTGCATCGCTTTTAACAGTGAAACGATTGACTGTGGGACTTAATTGAACTGATTTTGGACTTTGACCTTATAAATGTGATAAATGAGACAATTGGACTCCAAGAAATAACATTCTTCTTAATTTGACATGATTGCTGGAACTCAGCAATTACACTGGGCGCTGTGGTAGCGCTTTATTTAAAAATTTAGATAAATAAGTCAATTTTCACTGTGGGACCCATCCTAGCCGTTAGCGTGCTCTGAAGAAATAGAGACAGTTTCAAAACTACATTTCATTGACTTTCTAACGGTATCAGTCCGTTTCAGTTACAACGGTTGCGTCACATATTCGTACCAACATGTATTTAGCGATATTTTTCTGATATTACTAGGTTGCATCGCTTTTAACAGTGAAACGATTGACTGTGGGACTTATTTGAACTAATTTTGGACCTTGACCTTATAAATGTGATAAATGAGAAATTGGACTCCAAGAAATAACATTCTTCTTAATTTGACATGATTGCTGGAACTGAGCAATTACACTGGGCGCTGAGGTAGCGCTTTATTTAAAAATTTAGATAAATAAGTCATTTTTTACTGTGGGACTAATCCTAGCCGTTAGCGCGCGCTGCAGAAAATAGAGAAAGTTTCAAAAACTACATTTCATTGACTTCTAACGGTATCAGTCCGTTTGAGTTACAACGGTTGCGTCACATATTCCTACCAACATGTATTTAGCGATATTTTTCTGATATTACTAGGTTGCATCGCTTTTAACAGTGAAACGATTGACTGTGGGACTTAATTGAACTGATTTTGGACTTTGACCTTATAAATGTGATAAATGAGACAATTGGACTCCAAGAAATAACATTCTTCTTAATTTGACATGATTGCTGGAACTCAGCAATTACACTGGGCGCTGTGGTAGCGCTTTATTTAAAAATTTAGATAAATAAGTCATTTTTCTGTGGGACCAATCCTAGCCGTTAGCGCGCGCTGAAGAAATAGAGACAGTTTCAAAAACTACATTTCATTGACTTTCTAACGGTATCAGTCCGTTTGAGTTACAACGGTTGCGTCACATATTCGTACCAACATGTATTTAGCGATATTTTTCTGATATTACTAGGTTGCATCGCTTTTAACAGTGAAACGATTGACTGTGGGACTTAATTGAACTGATTTTGGACTTTGACCTTATAAATGTGATAAATGAGACAATTGGACTCCAAGAAATAACATTCTTCTTAATTTGACATGATTGCTGGAACTCAGCAATTACACTGGGCGCTGTGGTAGCGCTTTATTTAAAAATTTAGATAAATAAGTCATTTTTTACTGTGGGACCAATCCTAGCCGTTAGCGCGCGCTGAAGAAATAGAGACAGTTTCAAAAACTACATTTCATTGACTTTCTAACGGTATCAGTCCGTTTGAGTTACAACGGTTGCGTCACATATTCGTACCAACATGTATTTAGCGATATTTTTCTGATATTACTAGGTTGCATCGCTTTTAACAGTGAAACGATTGACTGTGGGACTTAATTGAACTGATTTTGGACTTTGACCTTATAAATGTGATAAATGAGACAATTGGACTCCAAGAAATAACATTCTTCTTAATTTGACATGATTGCTGGAACTCAGCAATTACACTGGGCGCTGTGGTAGCGCTTTATTTAAAAATTTAGATAAATAAGTCATTTTTTACTGTGGGACCAATCCTAGCCGTTAGCGCGCGCTGAAGAAATAGAGACAGTTTCAAAAACTACATTTCATTGACTTTCTAACGGTATCAGTCCGTTTGAGTTACAACGGTTGCGTCACATATTCGTACCAACATGTATTTAGCGATATTTTTCTGATATTACTAGGTTGCATCGCTTTTAACAGTGAAACGATTGACTGTGGGACTTAATTGAACTGATTTTGGACTTTGACCTTATAAATGTGATAAATGAGACAATTGGACTCCAAGAAATAACATTCTTCTTAATTTGACATGATTGCTGGAACTCAGCAATTACACTGGGCGCTGTGGTAGCGCTTTATTTAAAAATTTAGATAAATAAGTCATTTTTACTGTGGGACCAATCCTAGCCGTTAGCGCGCTGAAGAAATAGAGACAGTTTCAAAAACTACATTTCATTGACTTTCTAACGGTATCAGTCCGTTTGAGTTACAACGGTTGCGTCACATATTCGTACCAACATGTATTTAGCGATATTTTTCTGATATTACTAGGTTGCATCGCTTTTAACAGTGAAACGATTGACTGTGGGACTTAATTGAACTGATTTTGGACTTTGACCTTATAAATGTGATAAATGAGACAATTGGACTCCAAGAAATAACATTCTTCTTAATTTGACATGATTGCTGGAACTCAGCAATTACACTGGGCGCTGTGGTAGCGCTTTATTTAAAAATTTAGATAAATAAGTCATTTTTTACTGTGGGACCAATCCTAGCCGTTAGCGCGCGCTGAAGAAATAGAGACAGTTTCAAAAACTACATTTCATTGACTTTCTAACGGTATCAGTCCGTTTGAGTTACAACGGTTGCGTCACATATTCGTACCAACATGTATTTAGCGATATTTTTCTGATATTACTAGGTTGCATCGCTTTTAACAGTGAAACGATTGACTGTGGGACTTAATTGAACTGATTTTGGACTTTGACCTTATAAATGTGATAAATGAGACAATTGGACTCCAAGAAATAACATTCTTCTTAATTTGACATGATTGCTGGAACTCAGCAATTACACTGGGCTGTGGTAGCGCTTTATTTAAAAATTTAGATAAATAAGTCATTTTTCTGTGGGACCAATCCTAGCCGTTAGCGCGCGCTGAAGAAATAGAGACAGTTTCAAAAACTACATTTCATTGACTTTCTAACGGTATCAGTCCGTTTGAGTTACAACGGTTGCGTCACATATTCGTACCAACATGTATTTAGCGATATTTTTCTGATATTACTAGGTTGCATCGCTTTTAACAGTGAAACGATTGACTGTGGGACTTAATTGAACTGATTTTGGACTTTGACCTTATAAATGTGATAAATGAGACAATTGGACTCCAAGAAATAACATTCTTCTTAATTTGACATGATTGCTGGAACTCAGCAATTACACTGGGCGCTGTGGTAGCGCTTTATTTAAAAATTTAGATAAATAAGTCATTTTTTACTGTGGGACCAATCCTAGCCGTTAGCGCGCGCTGAAGAAATAGAGACAGTTTCAAAAACTACATTTCATTGACTTTCTAACGGTATCAGTCCGTTTGAGTTACAACGGTTGCGTCACATATTCGTACCAACATGTATTTAGCGATATTTTTCTGATATTACTAGGTTGCATCGCTTTTAACAGTGAAACGATTGACTGTGGGACTTAATTGAACTGATTTTGGACTTTGACCTTATAAATGTGATAAATGAGACAATTGGACTCCAAGAAATAACATTCTTCTTAATTTGACATGATTGCTGGAACTCAGCAATTACACTGGGCGCTGTGGTAGCGCTTTATTTAAAAATTTAGATAAATAAGTCATTTTTTACTGTGGGACCAATCCTAGCCGTTAGCGCGCTGAAGAAATAGAGACAGTTTCAAAAACTACATTTCATTGACTTTCTAACGGTATCAGTCCGTTTGAGTTACAACGGTTGCGTCACATATTCGTACCAACATGTATTTAGCGATATTTTTCTGATATTACTAGGTTGCATCGCTTTTAACAGTGAAACGATTGACTGTGGGACTTAATTGAACTGATTTTGGACTTTGACCTTATAAATGTGATAAATGAGACAATTGGACTCCAAGAAATAACATTCTTCTTAATTTGACATGATTGCTGGAACTCAGCATTACACTGGGCGCTGTGGTAGCGCTTTATTTAAAAATTTAGATAAATAAGTCATTTTTTACTGTGGGACCAATCCTAGCCGTTAGCGCGCGCTGAAGAAATAGAGACAGTTTCAAAAACTACATTTCATTGACTTTCTAACGGTATCAGTCCGTTTGAGTTACAACGGTTGCGTCACATATTCGTACCAACATGTATTTAGCGATATTTTTCTGATATTACTAGGTTGCATCGCTTTTAACAGTGAAACGATTGACTGTGGGACTTAATTGAACTGATTTTGGACTTTGACCTTATAAATGTGATAAATGAGACAATTGGACTCCAAGAAATAACATTCTTCTTAATTTGACATGATTGCTGGAACTCAGCAATTACACTGGGCGCTGTGGTAGCGCTTTATTTAAAAATTTAGATAAATAAGTCATTTTTTACTGTGGGACCAATCCTAGCCGTTAGCGCGCGCTGAAGAAATAGAGACAGTTTCAAAAACTACATTTCATTGACTTTCTAACGGTATCAGTCCGTTTGAGTTACAACGGTTGCGTCACATATTCGTACCAACATGTATTTAGCGATATTTTTCTGATATTACTAGGTTGCATCGCTTTTAACAGTGAAACGATTGACTGTGGGACTTAATTGAACTGATTTTGGACTTTGACCTTATAAATGTGATAAATGAGACAATTGGACTCCAAGAAATAACATTCTTCTTAATTTGACATGATTGCTGGAACTCAGCAATTACACTGGGCGCTGTGGTAGCGCTTTATTTAAAAATTTAGATAAATAAGTCATTTTTTACTGTGGGACCAATCCTAGCCGTTAGCGCGCGCTGAAGAAATAGAGACAGTTTCAAAAACTACATTTCATTGACTTTCTAACGGTATCAGTCCGTTTGAGTTACAACGGTTGCGTCACATATTCGTACCAACATGTATTTAGCGATATTTTTCTGATATTACTAGGTTGCATCGCTTTTAACAGTGAAACGATTGACTGTGGGACTTAATTGAACTGATTTTGGACTTTGACCTTATAAATGTGATAAATGAGACAATTGGACTCCA
>JASGCC010004466.1:0-19813 GCA_030067915.1 Hydractinia echinata | reverse complement strand
TCGTTCGGGAATGAGTTTACTCCCTGCTTACTTTCTTTGTATACATTCGACTACGGCCGATACGGGATTTACGGGAAATCGCGGGTTTTCGGTTGCCGGCGATTAAACTGCTTTCATTCGGCGTCTCATCAAAAATGAAAATATTTTTGAAAACTACAAGTCTCATGGGTTTTAGTGGTGAAAAAATAATTTTAAAAATCGTTCGGGAAATGAGTTTACTCCCTGCTTACTTTCTTTGTATACATTCGACTATACGGCCGACGATTTACGGGAAATCGCGGGTTTTCGGTTGCCGGCGATTAAACTGCTTTCATTCGGCGTCTCATCAAAAATGAAAATATTTTTGAAAACTACAAGTCTCATGGGTTTTAGTGGTGAAAAAATAATTTTAAAAATCGTTCGGGAAATGAGTTTACTCCCTGCTTACTTTCTTTGTATACATTCGACTATACGGGCCGACGGGATTTACGGGAAATCGCGGGTTTTCGGTTGCCGGCGATTAAACTGCTTTCATTCGGCGTCTCATCAAAAATGAAAATTTTTTGAAAACTACAAGTCTCATGGGTTTTAGTGGTGAAAAAATAATTTTAAAAATCGTTCGGGAAATGAGTTTACTCCCTGCTTACTTTCTTTGTATACATTCGACTATACGGGACCGGGATTTACGGGAAATCGCGGGTTTTCGGTTGCCGGCGATTAAACTGCTTTCATTCGGCGTCTCATCAAAAATGAAAATATTTTTGAAAACTACAAGTCTCATGGGTTTTAGTGGTGAAAAAATAATTTTAAAAATCGTTCGGGAAATGAGTTTACTCCCTGCTTACTTTCTTTGTATACATTCGACTATACGGGCCGATCCGGGATTTACGGGAAATCGCGGGTTTTCGGTTGCCGGCGATTAAACTGCTTTCATTCGGCGTCTCATCAAAAATGAAAATATTTTTGAAAACTACAAGTCTCATGGGTTTTAGTGGTGAAAAAATAATTTTAAAAATCGTTCGGGAAATGAGTTTACTCCCTGCTTACTTTCTTTGTATACATTCGACTATACGGGATTTACGGGAAATCGCGGGTTTTCGGTTGCCGGCGATTAAACTGCTTTCATTCGGCGTCTCATCAAAAATGAAAATATTTTTGAAAACTACAAGTCTCATGGGTTTTAGTGGTGAAAAAATAATTTTAAAAATCGTTCGGGAAATGAGTTTACTCCCTGCTTACTTTCTTTGTATACATTCGACTATACGGGATTTACGGGAAATCGCGGGTTTTCGGTTGCCGGCGATTAAACTGCTTTCATTCGGCGTCTCATCAAAAATGAAAATTTTTTGAAAACTACAAGTCTCATGGGTTTTAGTGGTGAAAAAATAATTTTAAAAATCGTTCGGGAAATGAGTTTACTCCCTGCTTACTTTCTTTGTATACATTCGACTATACGGCCGAGCCGGATTTACGGGAAATCGCGGGTTTTCGGTTGCCGGCGATTAAACTGCTTTCATTCGGCGTCTCATCAAAAATGAAAATATTTTTGAAAACTACAAGTCTCATGGGTTTTAGTGGTGAAAAAATAATTTTAAAAATCGTTCGGGAAATGAGTTTACTCCCTGCTTACTTTCTTTGTATACATTCGACTATAGGCCGACCGGGATTTACGGGAAATCGCGGGTTTTCGGTTGCCGGCGATTAAACTGCTTTCATTCGGCGTCTCATCAAAAATGAAAATATTTTTGAAAACTACAAGTCTCATGGGTTTTAGTGGTGAAAAAATAATTTTAAAAATCGTTCGGGAAATGAGTTTACTCCCTGCTTACTTTCTTTGTATACATTCGACTATACGGGCCGATCCGGGATTTACGGGAAATCGCGGGTTTTCGGTTGCCGGCGATTAAACTGCTTTCATTCGGCGTCTCATCAAAAATGAAAATATTTTTGAAAACTACAAGTCTCATGGGTTTTAGTGGTGAAAAAATAATTTTAAAAATCGTTCGGGAAATGAGTTTACTCCCTGCTTACTTTCTTTGTATACATTCGACTATACGGGATTTACGGGAAATCGCGGGTTTTCGGTTGCCGGCGATTAAACTGCTTTCATTCGGCGTCTCATCAAAAATGAAAATATTTTTGAAAACTACAAGTCTCATGGGTTTTAGTGGTGAAAAAATAATTTTAAAAATCGTTCGGGAAATGAGTTTACTCCCTGCTTACTTTCTTTGTATACATTCGACTATACGGGCCGAGCGGATTTACGGGAAATCGCGGGTTTTCGGTTGCCGGCGATTAAACTGCTTTCATTCGGCGTCTCATCAAAAATGAAAATATTTTTGAAAACTACAAGTCTCATGGGTTTTAGTGGTGAAAAAATAATTTTAAAAATCGTTCGGGAAATGAGTTTACTCCCTGCTTACTTTCTTTGTATACATTCGACTATACGGCCGAGGGATTTACGGGAAATCGCGGGTTTTCGGTTGCCGGCGATTAAACTGCTTTCATTCGGCGTCTCATCAAAAATGAAAATATTTTTGAAAACTACAAGTCTCATGGGTTTTAGTGGTGAAAAAATAATTTTAAAAATCGTTCGGGAAATGAGTTTACTCCCTGCTTACTTTCTTTGTATACATTCGACTATACGGGCCGATCGGGATTTACGGGAAATCGCGGGTTTTCGGTTGCCGGCGATTAAACTGCTTTCATTCGGCGTCTCATCAAAAATGAAAATATTTTTGAAAACTACAAGTCTCATGGGTTTTAGTGGTGAAAAAATAATTTTAAAAATCGTTCGGGAAATGAGTTTACTCCCTGCTTACTTTCTTTGTATACATTCGACTATACGGGCCGACCGGGATTTACGGGAAATCGCGGGTTTTCGGTTGCCGGCGATTAAACTGCTTTCATTCGGCGTCTCATCAAAAATGAAAATATTTTTGAAAACTACAAGTCTCATGGGTTTTAGTGGTGAAAAAATAATTTTAAAAATCGTTCGGGAAATGAGTTTACTCCCTGCTTACTTTCTTTGTATACATTCGACTATACGGGCCGACCGGGATTTACGGGAAATCGCGGGTTTTCGGTTGCCGGCGATTAAACTGCTTTCATTCGGCGTCTCATCAAAAATGAAAATATTTTTGAAAACTACAAGTCTCATGGGTTTTAGTGGTGAAAAAATAATTTTAAAAATCGTTCGGGAAATGAGTTTACTCCTGCTTACTTTCTTTGTATACATTCGACTATACGGGACGGGATTTACGGGAAATCGCGGGTTTTCGGTTGCCGGCGATTAAACTGCTTTCATTCGGCGTCTCATCAAAAATGAAAATTTTTGAAAACTACAAGTCTCATGGGTTTTAGTGGTGAAAAAATAATTTTAAAAATCGTTCGGGAAATGAGTTTACTCCCTGCTTACTTTCTTTGTATACATTCGACTATACGGGATTTACGGGAAATCGCGGGTTTTCGGTTGCCGGCGATTAAACTGCTTTCATTCGGCGTCTCATCAAAAATGAAAATATTTTTGAAAACTACAAGTCTCATGGGTTTTAGTGGTGAAAAAATAATTTTAAAAATCGTTCGGGAAATGAGTTTACTCCCTGCTTACTTTCTTTGTATACATTCGACTAACGGGCCGACGGGATTTACGGGAAATCGCGGGTTTTCGGTTGCCGGCGATTAAACTGCTTTCATTCGGCGTCTCATCAAAAATGAAAATATTTTTGAAAACTACAAGTCTCATGGGTTTTAGTGGTGAAAAAATAATTTTAAAAATCGTTCGGGAAATGAGTTTACTCCCTGCTTACTTTCTTTGTATACATTCGACTATACGGGCCGACGGGATTTACGGGAAATCGCGGGTTTTCGGTTGCCGGCGATTAAACTGCTTTCATTCGGCGTCTCATCAAAAATGAAAATATTTTTGAAAACTACAAGTCTCATGGGTTTTAGTGGTGAAAAAATAATTTTAAAAATCGTTCGGGAAATGAGTTTACTCCCTGCTTACTTTCTTTGTATACATTCGACTATACGGGCCGATCCGGGATTTACGGGAAATCGCGGGTTTTCGGTTGCCGGCGATTAAACTGCTTTCATTCGGCGTCTCATCAAAAATGAAAATATTTTTGAAAACTACAAGTCTCATGGGTTTTAGTGGTGAAAAAATAATTTTAAAAATCGTTCGGGAAATGAGTTTACTCCCTGCTTACTTTCTTTGTATACATTCGACTATACGGGATTTACGGGAAATCGCGGGTTTTCGGTTGCCGGCGATTAAACTGCTTTCATTCGGCGTCTCATCAAAAATGAAAATATTTTTGAAAACTACAAGTCTCATGGGTTTTAGTGGTGAAAAAATAATTTTAAAAATCGTTCGGGAAATGAGTTTACTCCCTGCTTACTTTCTTTGTATACATTCGACTATACGGCCGATCCGGGATTTACGGGAAATCGCGGGTTTTCGGTTGCCGGCGATTAAACTGCTTTCATTCGGCGTCTCATCAAAAATGAAAATATTTTTGAAAACTACAAGTCTCATGGGTTTTAGTGAAAACTACAAGTCTCATGGGTTTTAGTGGTGAAAAATAATTTTAAAAATCGTTCGGGAAATGAGTTTACTCCCTGCTTACTTTCTTTGTATACATTCGACTATACGGGATTTACGGGAAATCGCGGGTTTTCGGTTGCCGGCGATTAAACTGCTTTCATTCGGCGTCTCATCAAAAATGAAAATATTTTTGAAAACTACAAGTCTCATGGGTTTTAGTGGTGAAAAAATAATTTTAAAAATCGTTCGGGAAATGAGTTTACTCCCTGCTTACTTTCTTTGTATACATTCGACTATACGGGCCGACCGGGATTTACGGGAAATCGCGGGTTTTCGGTTGCCGGCGATTAAACTGCTTTCATTCGGCGTCTCATCAAAAATGAAAATATTTTTGAAAACTACAAGTCTCATGGGTTTTAGTGGTGAAAAAATAATTTTAAAAATCGTTCGGGAAATGAGTTTACTCCCTGCTTACTTTCTTTGTATACATTCGACTATACGGCCGATCCGGGATTTACGGGAAATCGCGGGTTTTCGGTTGCCGGCGATTAAACTGCTTTCATTCGGCGTCTCATCAAAAATGAAAATTTTTTGAAAACTACAAGTCTCATGGGTTTTAGTGGTGAAAAAATAATTTTAAAAATCGTTCGGGAAATGAGTTTACTCCCTGCTTACTTTCTTTGTATACATTCGACTATACGGGCCGATCCGGGATTTACGGGAAATCGCGGGTTTTCGGTTGCCGGCGATTAAACTGCTTTCATTCGGCGTCTCATCAAAAATGAAAATATTTTTGAAAACTACAAGTCTCATGGGTTTTAGTGGTGAAAAAATAATTTTAAAAATCGTTCGGGAAATGAGTTTACTCCCTGCTTACTTTCTTTGTATACATTCGACTATACGGGATTTACGGGAAATCGCGGGTTTTCGGTTGCCGGCGATTAAACTGCTTTCATTCGGCGTCTCATCAAAAATGAAAATATTTTTGAAAACTACAAGTCTCATGGGTTTTAGTGGTGAAAAAATAATTTTAAAAATCGTTCGGGAAATGAGTTTACTCCCTGCTTACTTTCTTTGTATACATTCGACTATACGGGATTTACGGGAAATCGCGGGTTTTCGGTTGCCGGCGATTAAACTGCTTTCATTCGGCGTCTCATCAAAAATGAAAATATTTTTGAAAACTACAAGTCTCATGGGTTTTAGTGGTGAAAAAATAATTTTAAAAATCGTTCGGGAAATGAGTTTACTCCCTGCTTACTTTCTTTGTATACATTCGACTATACGGGCCGACGGGATTTACGGGAAATCGCGGGTTTTCGGTTGCCGGCGATTAAACTGCTTTCATTCGGCGTCTCATCAAAAATGAAAATATTTTTGAAAACTACAAGTCTCATGGGTTTTAGTGGTGAAAAAATAATTTTAAAAATCGTTCGGGAAATGAGTTTACTCCCTGCTTACTTTCTTTGTATACATTCGACTATACGGGATTTACGGGAAATCGCGGGTTTTCGGTTGCCGGCGATTAAACTGCTTTCATTCGGCGTCTCATCAAAAATGAAAATATTTTTGAAAACTACAAGTCTCATGGGTTTTAGTGGTGAAAAAATAATTTTAAAAATCGTTCGGGAAATGAGTTTACTCCCTGCTTACTTTCTTTGTATACATTCGACTATACGGGATTTACGGGAAATCGCGGGTTTTCGGTTGCCGGCGATTAAACTGCTTTCATTCGGCGTCTCATCAAAAATGAAAATATTTTTGAAAACTACAAGTCTCATGGGTTTTAGTGGTGAAAAAATAATTTTAAAAATCGTTCGGGAAATGAGTTTACTCCCTGCTTACTTTCTTTGTATACATTCGACTATACGGATTTACGGGAAATCGCGGGTTTTCGGTTGCCGGCGATTAAACTGCTTTCATTCGGCGTCTCATCAAAAATGAAAATATTTTTGAAAACTACAAGTCTCATGGGTTTTAGTGGTGAAAAAATAATTTTAAAAATCGTTCGGGAAATGAGTTTACTCCCTGCTTACTTTCTTTGTATACATTCGACTATACGGGATTTACGGGAAATCGCGGGTTTTCGGTTGCCGGCGATTAAACTGCTTTCATTCGGCGTCTCATCAAAAATGAAAATATTTTTGAAAACTACAAGTCTCATGGGTTTTAGTGGTGAAAAAATAATTTTAAAAATCGTTCGGGAAATGAGTTTACTCCCTGCTTACTTTCTTTGTATACATTCGACTATACGGGCCGAGGGATTTACGGGAAATCGCGGGTTTTCGGTTGCCGGCGATTAAACTGCTTTCATTCGGCGTCTCATCAAAAATGAAAATATTTTTGAAAACTACAAGTCTCATGGGTTTTAGTGGTGAAAAAATAATTTTAAAAATCGTTCGGGAAATGAGTTTACTCCCTGCTTACTTTCTTTGTATACATTCGACTATACGGCCGATCGGGATTTACGGGAAATCGCGGGTTTTCGGTTGCCGGCGATTAAACTGCTTTCATTCGGCGTCTCATCAAAAATGAAAATATTTTTGAAAACTACAAGTCTCATGGGTTTTAGTGGTGAAAAAATAATTTTAAAAATCGTTCGGGAAATGAGTTTACTCCCTGCTTACTTTCTTTGTATACATTCGACTATACGGGATTTACGGGAAATCGCGGGTTTTCGGTTGCCGGCGATTAAACTGCTTTCATTCGGCGTCTCATCAAAAATGAAAATATTTTTGAAAACTACAAGTCTCATGGGTTTTAGTGGTGAAAAAATAATTTTAAAAATCGTTCGGGAAATGAGTTTACTCCCTGCTTACTTTCTTTGTATACATTCGACTATACGGGCCGACCGGGATTTACGGGAAATCGCGGGTTTTCGGTTGCCGGCGATTAAACTGCTTTCATTCGGCGTCTCATCAAAAATGAAAATATTTTTGAAAACTACAAGTCTCATGGGTTTTAGTGGTGAAAAAATAATTTTAAAAATCGTTCGGGAAATGAGTTTACTCCCTGCTTACTTTCTTTGTATACATTCGACTATACGGCCGATCCGGGATTTACGGGAAATCGCGGGTTTTCGGTTGCCGGCGATTAAACTGCTTTCATTCGGCGTCTCATCAAAAATGAAAATATTTTTGAAAACTACAAGTCTCATGGGTTTTAGTGGTGAAAAAATAATTTTAAAAATCGTTCGGGAAATGAGTTTACTCCCTGCTTACTTTCTTTGTATACATTCGACTATACGACGGGATTTACGGGAAATCGCGGGTTTTCGGTTGCCGGCGATTAAACTGCTTTCATTCGGCGTCTCATCAAAAATGAAAATATTTTTGAAAACTACAAGTCTCATGGGTTTTAGTGGTGAAAAAATAATTTTAAAAATCGTTCGGGAAATGAGTTTACTCCCTGCTTACTTTCTTTGTATACATTCGACTATACGGGCCGGGATTTACGGGAAATCGCGGGTTTTCGGTTGCCGGCGATTAAACTGCTTTCATTCGGCGTCTCATCAAAAATGAAAATATTTTTGAAAACTACAAGTCTCATGGGTTTTAGTGGTGAAAAAATAATTTTAAAAATCGTTCGGGAAATGAGTTTACTCCCTGCTTACTTTCTTTGTATACATTCGACTATACGGGCGGGATTTACGGGAAATCGCGGGTTTTCGGTTGCCGGCGATTAAACTGCTTTCATTCGGCGTCTCATCAAAAATGAAAATATTTTTGAAAACTACAAGTCTCATGGGTTTTAGTGGTGAAAAAATAATTTTAAAAATCGTTCGGGAAATGAGTTTACTCCCTGCTTACTTTCTTTGTATACATTCGACTATACGGGATTTACGGGAAATCGCGGGTTTTCGGTTGCCGGCGATTAAACTGCTTTCATTCGGCGTCTCATCAAAAATGAAAATATTTTTGAAAACTACAAGTCTCATGGGTTTTAGTGGTGAAAAAATAATTTTAAAAATCGTTCGGGAAATGAGTTTACTCCCTGCTTACTTTCTTTGTATACATTCGACTACGGGCCGATACGGGATTTACGGGAAATCGCGGGTTTTCGGTTGCCGGCGATTAAACTGCTTTCATTCGGCGTCTCATCAAAAATGAAAATATTTTTGAAAACTACAAGTCTCATGGGTTTTAGTGGTGAAAAAATAATTTTAAAAATCGTTCGGGAAATGAGTTTACTCCCTGCTTACTTTCTTTGTATACATTCGACTATACGGGATTTACGGGAAATCGCGGGTTTTCGGTTGCCGGCGATTAAACTGCTTTCATTCGGCGTCTCATCAAAAATGAAAATATTTTTGAAAACTACAAGTCTCATGGGTTTTAGTGGTGAAAAAATAATTTTAAAAATCGTTCGGGAAATGAGTTTACTCCCTGCTTACTTTCTTTGTATACATTCGACTATACGAGGATTTACGGGAAATCGCGGGTTTTCGGTTGCCGGCGATTAAACTGCTTTCATTCGGCGTCTCATCAAAAATGAAAATATTTTTGAAAACTACAAGTCTCATGGGTTTTAGTGGTGAAAAAATAATTTTAAAAATCGTTCGGGAAATGAGTTTACTCCCTGCTTACTTTCTTTGTATACATTCGACTATACGGGCCGATCCGAGGATTTACGGGAAATCGCGGGTTTTCGGTTGCCGGCGATTAAACTGCTTTCATTCGGCGTCTCATCAAAAATGAAAATATTTTTGAAAACTACAAGTCTCATGGGTTTTAGTGGTGAAAAAATAATTTTAAAAATCGTTCGGGAAATGAGTTTACTCCCTGCTTACTTTCTTTGTATACATTCGACTATACGGGATTTACGGGAAATCGCGGGTTTTCGGTTGCCGGCGATTAAACTGCTTTCATTCGGCGTCTCATCAAAAATGAAAATATTTTTGAAAACTACAAGTCTCATGGGTTTTAGTGGTGAAAAAATAATTTTAAAAATCGTTCGGGAAATGAGTTTACTCCCTGCTTACTTTCTTTGTATACATTCGACTATACGGGATTTACGGGAAATCGCGGGTTTTCGGTTGCCGGCGATTAAACTGCTTTCATTCGGCGTCTCATCAAAAATGAAAATATTTTTGAAAACTACAAGTCTCATGGGTTTTAGTGGTGAAAAAATAATTTTAAAAATCGTTCGGGAAATGAGTTTACTCCCTGCTTACTTTCTTTGTATACATTCGACTATACGACGGGATTTACGGGAAATCGCGGGTTTTCGGTTGCCGGCGATTAAACTGCTTTCATTCGGCGTCTCATCAAAAATGAAAATATTTTTGAAAACTACAAGTCTCATGGGTTTTAGTGGTGAAAAAATAATTTTAAAAATCGTTCGGGAAATGAGTTTACTCCCTGCTTACTTTCTTTGTATACATTCGACTATACGGCCGACGGGATTTACGGGAAATCGCGGGTTTTCGGTTGCCGGCGATTAAACTGCTTTCATTCGGCGTCTCATCAAAAATGAAAATATTTTTGAAAACTACAAGTCTCATGGGTTTTAGTGGTGAAAAAATAATTTTAAAAATCGTTCGGGAAATGAGTTTACTCCCTGCTTACTTTCTTTGTATACATTCGACTATACGGGCCGACGGGATTTACGGGAAATCGCGGGTTTTCGGTTGCCGGCGATTAAACTGCTTTCATTCGGCGTCTCATCAAAAATGAAAATATTTTTGAAAACTACAAGTCTCATGGGTTTTAGTGGTGAAAAAATAATTTTAAAAATCGTTCGGGAAATGAGTTTACTCCCTGCTTACTTTCTTTGTATACATTCGACTATACGGGATTTACGGGAAATCGCGGGTTTTCGGTTGCCGGCGATTAAACTGCTTTCATTCGGCGTCTCATCAAAAATGAAAATATTTTTGAAAACTACAAGTCTCATGGGTTTTAGTGGTGAAAAAATAATTTTAAAAATCGTTCGGGAAATGAGTTTACTCCCTGCTTACTTTCTTTGTATACATTCGACTATACGGGATTTACGGGAAATCGCGGGTTTTCGGTTGCCGGCGATTAAACTGCTTTCATTCGGCGTCTCATCAAAAATGAAAATATTTTTGAAAACTACAAGTCTCATGGGTTTTAGTGGTGAAAAAATAATTTTAAAAATCGTTCGGGAAATGAGTTTACTCCCTGCTTACTTTCTTTGTATACATTCGACTATACGGGCCGACGGGATTTACGGGAAATCGCGGGTTTTCGGTTGCCGGCGATTAAACTGCTTTCATTCGGCGTCTCATCAAAAATGAAAATATTTTTGAAAACTACAAGTCTCATGGGTTTTAGTGGTGAAAAAATAATTTTAAAAATCGTTCGGGAAATGAGTTTACTCCCTGCTTACTTTCTTTGTATACATTCGACTATACGGCCGACGGGATTTACGGGAAATCGCGGGTTTTCGGTTGCCGGCGATTAAACTGCTTTCATTCGGCGTCTCATCAAAAATGAAAATATTTTTGAAAACTACAAGTCTCATGGGTTTTAGTGGTGAAAAAATAATTTTAAAAATCGTTCGGGAAATGAGTTTACTCCCTGCTTACTTTCTTTGTATACATTCGACTATACGGGCCGACGGGATTTACGGGAAATCGCGGGTTTTCGGTTGCCGGCGATTAAACTGCTTTCATTCGGCGTCTCATCAAAAATGAAAATATTTTTGAAAACTACAAGTCTCATGGGTTTTAGTGGTGAAAAAATAATTTTAAAAATCGTTCGGGAAATGAGTTTACTCCCTGCTTACTTTCTTTGTATACATTCGACTATACGGGATTTACGGGAAATCGCGGGTTTTCGGTTGCCGGCGATTAAACTGCTTTCATTCGGCGTCTCATCAAAAATGAAAATATTTTTGAAAACTACAAGTCTCATGGGTTTTAGTGGTGAAAAAATAATTTTAAAAATCGTTCGGGAAATGAGTTTACTCCCTGCTTACTTTCTTTGTATACATTCGACTATACGGGCCGACGGGATTTACGGGAAATCGCGGGTTTTCGGTTGCCGGCGATTAAACTGCTTTCATTCGGCGTCTCATCAAAAATGAAAATATTTTTGAAAACTACAAGTCTCATGGGTTTTAGTGGTGAAAAAATAATTTTAAAAATCGTTCGGGAAATGAGTTTACTCCCTGCTTACTTTCTTTGTATACATTCGACTATACGGGATTTACGGGAAATCGCGGGTTTTCGGTTGCCGGCGATTAAACTGCTTTCATTCGGCGTCTCATCAAAAATGAAAATATTTTTGAAAACTACAAGTCTCATGGGTTTTAGTGGTGAAAAAATAATTTTAAAAATCGTTCGGGAAATGAGTTTACTCCCTGCTTACTTTCTTTGTATACATTCGACTATACGGGATTTACGGGAAATCGCGGGTTTTCGGTTGCCGGCGATTAAACTGCTTTCATTCGGCGTCTCATCAAAAATGAAAATATTTTTGAAAACTACAAGTCTCATGGGTTTTAGTGGTGAAAAAATAATTTTAAAAATCGTTCGGGAAATGAGTTTACTCCCTGCTTACTTTCTTTGTATACATTCGACTATACGGGCCGACGGGATTTACGGGAAATCGCGGGTTTTCGGTTGCCGGCGATTAAACTGCTTTCATTCGGCGTCTCATCAAAAATGAAAATATTTTTGAAAACTACAAGTCTCATGGGTTTTAGTGGTGAAAAAATAATTTTAAAAATCGTTCGGGAAATGAGTTTACTCCCTGCTTACTTTCTTTGTATACATTCGACTATACGACGGGATTTACGGGAAATCGCGGGTTTTCGGTTGCCGGCGATTAAACTGCTTTCATTCGGCGTCTCATCAAAAATGAAAATATTTTTGAAAACTACAAGTCTCATGGGTTTTAGTGGTGAAAAAATAATTTTAAAAATCGTTCGGGAAATGAGTTTACTCCCTGCTTACTTTCTTTGTATACATTCGACTATACGGGATTTACGGGAAATCGCGGGTTTTCGGTTGCCGGCGATTAAACTGCTTTCATTCGGCGTCTCATCAAAAATGAAAATATTTTTGAAAACTACAAGTCTCATGGGTTTTAGTGGTGAAAAAATAATTTTAAAAATCGTTCGGGAAATGAGTTTACTCCCTGCTTACTTTCTTTGTATACATTCGACTATACGGGATTTACGGGAAATCGCGGGTTTTCGGTTGCCGGCGATTAAACTGCTTTCATTCGGCGTCTCATCAAAAATGAAAATATTTTTGAAAACTACAAGTCTCATGGGTTTTAGTGGTGAAAAAATAATTTTAAAAATCGTTCGGGAAATGAGTTTACTCCCTGCTTACTTTCTTTGTATACATTCGACTATACGGGCCGACGGGATTTACGGGAAATCGCGGGTTTTCGGTTGCCGGCGATTAAACTGCTTTCATTCGGCGTCTCATCAAAAATGAAAATATTTTTGAAAACTACAAGTCTCATGGGTTTTAGTGGTGAAAAAATAATTTTAAAAATCGTTCGGGAAATGAGTTTACTCCCTGCTTACTTTCTTTGTATACATTCGACTATACGGGCCGACCGGGATTTACGGGAAATCGCGGGTTTTCGGTTGCCGGCGATTAAACTGCTTTCATTCGGCGTCTCATCAAAAATGAAAATATTTTTGAAAACTACAAGTCTCATGGGTTTTAGTGGTGAAAAAATAATTTTAAAAATCGTTCGGGAAATGAGTTTACTCCCTGCTTACTTTCTTTGTATACATTCGACTATACGGGATTTACGGGAAATCGCGGGTTTTCGGTTGCCGGCGATTAAACTGCTTTCATTCGGCGTCTCATCAAAAATGAAAATATTTTTGAAAACTACAAGTCTCATGGGTTTTAGTGGTGAAAAAATAATTTTAAAAATCGTTCGGGAAATGAGTTTACTCCCTGCTTACTTTCTTTGTATACATTCGACTATACGGGCCGACGGGATTTACGGGAAATCGCGGGTTTTCGGTTGCCGGCGATTAAACTGCTTTCATTCGGCGTCTCATCAAAAATGAAAATATTTTTGAAAACTACAAGTCTCATGGGTTTTAGTGGTGAAAAAATAATTTTAAAAATCGTTCGGGAAATGAGTTTACTCCCTGCTTACTTTCTTTGTATACATTCGACTATACGGGATTTACGGGAAATCGCGGGTTTTCGGTTGCCGGCGATTAAACTGCTTTCATTCGGCGTCTCATCAAAAATGAAAATATTTTTGAAAACTACAAGTCTCATGGGTTTTAGTGGTGAAAAAATAATTTTAAAAATCGTTCGGGAAATGAGTTTACTCCCTGCTTACTTTCTTTGTATACATTCGACTATACGGGATTTACGGGAAATCGCGGGTTTTCGGTTGCCGGCGATTAAACTGCTTTCATTCGGCGTCTCATCAAAAATGAAAATATTTTTGAAAACTACAAGTCTCATGGGTTTTAGTGGTGAAAAAATAATTTTAAAAATCGTTCGGGAAATGAGTTTACTCCCTGCTTACTTTCTTTGTATACATTCGACTATACGGGATTTACGGGAAATCGCGGGTTTTCGGTTGCCGGCGATTAAACTGCTTTCATTCGGCGTCTCATCAAAAATGAAAATATTTTTGAAAACTACAAGTCTCATGGGTTTTAGTGGTGAAAAAATAATTTTAAAAATCGTTCGGGAAATGAGTTTACTCCCTGCTTACTTTCTTTGTATACATTCGACTATACGGGATTTACGGGAAATCGCGGGTTTTCGGTTGCCGGCGATTAAACTGCTTTCATTCGGCGTCTCATCAAAAATGAAAATATTTTTGAAAACTACAAGTCTCATGGGTTTTAGTGGTGAAAAAATAATTTTAAAAATCGTTCGGGAAATGAGTTTACTCCCTGCTTACTTTCTTTGTATACATTCGACTATACGGGATTTACGGGAAATCGCGGGTTTTCGGTTGCCGGCGATTAAACTGCTTTCATTCGGCGTCTCATCAAAAATGAAAATATTTTTGAAAACTACAAGTCTCATGGGTTTTAGTGGTGAAAAAATAATTTTAAAAATCGTTCGGGAAATGAGTTTACTCCCTGCTTACTTTCTTTGTATACATTCGACTATACGGCCGACGGGATTTACGGGAAATCGCGGGTTTTCGGTTGCCGGCGATTAAACTGCTTTCATTCGGCGTCTCATCAAAAATGAAAATATTTTTGAAAACTACAAGTCTCATGGGTTTTAGTGGTGAAAAAATAATTTTAAAAATCGTTCGGGAAATGAGTTTACTCCCTGCTTACTTTCTTTGTATACATTCGACTATACGGGATTTACGGGAAATCGCGGGTTTTCGGTTGCCGGCGATTAAACTGCTTTCATTCGGCGTCTCATCAAAAATGAAAATATTTTTGAAAACTACAAGTCTCATGGGTTTTAGTGGTGAAAAAATAATTTTAAAAATCGTTCGGGAAATGAGTTTACTCCCTGCTTACTTTCTTTGTATACATTCGACTATACGGGATTTACGGGAAATCGCGGGTTTTCGGTTGCCGGCGATTAAACTGCTTTCATTCGGCGTCTCATCAAAAATGAAAATATTTTTGAAAACTACAAGTCTCATGGGTTTTAGTGGTGAAAAAATAATTTTAAAAATCGTTCGGGAAATGAGTTTACTCCCTGCTTACTTTCTTTGTATACATTCGACTATACGGGATTTACGGGAAATCGCGGGTTTTCGGTTGCCGGCGATTAAACTGCTTTCATTCGGCGTCTCATCAAAAATGAAAATATTTTTGAAAACTACAAGTCTCATGGGTTTTAGTGGTGAAAAAATAATTTTAAAAATCGTTCGGGAAATGAGTTTACTCCCTGCTTACTTTCTTTGTATACATTCGACTATACGGGCCGACGGGATTTACGGGAAATCGCGGGTTTTCGGTTGCCGGCGATTAAACTGCTTTCATTCGGCGTCTCATCAAAAATGAAAATATTTTTGAAAACTACAAGTCTCATGGGTTTTAGTGGTGAAAAAATAATTTTAAAAATCGTTCGGGAAATGAGTTTACTCCCTGCTTACTTTCTTTGTATACATTCGACTATACGGCCGACGGGATTTACGGGAAATCGCGGGTTTTCGGTTGCCGGCGATTAAACTGCTTTCATTCGGCGTCTCATCAAAAATGAAAATATTTTTGAAAACTACAAGTCTCATGGGTTTTAGTGGTGAAAAAATAATTTTAAAAATCGTTCGGGAAATGAGTTTACTCCCTGCTTACTTTCTTTGTATACATTCGACTATACGGGATTTACGGGAAATCGCGGGTTTTCGGTTGCCGGCGATTAAACTGCTTTCATTCGGCGTCTCATCAAAAATGAAAATATTTTTGAAAACTACAAGTCTCATGGGTTTTAGTGGTGAAAAAATAATTTTAAAAATCGTTCGGGAAATGAGTTTACTCCCTGCTTACTTTCTTTGTATACATTCGACTATACGGGATTTACGGGAAATCGCGGGTTTTCGGTTGCCGGCGATTAAACTGCTTTCATTCGGCGTCTCATCAAAAATGAAAATATTTTTGAAAACTACAAGTCTCATGGGTTTTAGTGGTGAAAAAATAATTTTAAAAATCGTTCGGGAAATGAGTTTACTCCCTGCTTACTTTCTTTGTATACATTCGACTATACGGGATTTACGGGAAATCGCGGGTTTTCGGTTGCCGGCGATTAAACTGCTTTCATTCGGCGTCTCATCAAAAATGAAAATATTTTTGAAAACTACAAGTCTCATGGGTTTTAGTGGTGAAAAAATAATTTTAAAAATCGTTCGGGAAATGAGTTTACTCCCTGCTTACTTTCTTTGTATACATTCGACTATACGGGATTTACGGGAAATCGCGGGTTTTCGGTTGCCGGCGATTAAACTGCTTTCATTCGGCGTCTCATCAAAAATGAAAATATTTTTGAAAACTACAAGTCTCATGGGTTTTAGTGGTGAAAAAATAATTTTAAAAATCGTTCGGGAAATGAGTTTACTCCCTGCTTACTTTCTTTGTATACATTCGACTATACGGGATTTACGGGAAATCGCGGGTTTTCGGTTGCCGGCGATTAAACTGCTTTCATTCGGCGTCTCATCAAAAATGAAAATATTTTTGAAAACTACAAGTCTCATGGGTTTTAGTGGTGAAAAAATAATTTTAAAAATCGTTCGGGAAATGAGTTTACTCCCTGCTTACTTTCTTTGTATACATTCGACTATACGGGATTTACGGGAAATCGCGGGTTTTCGGTTGCCGGCGATTAAACTGCTTTCATTCGGCGTCTCATCAAAAATGAAAATATTTTTGAAAACTACAAGTCTCATGGGTTTTAGTGGTGAAAAAATAATTTTAAAAATCGTTCGGGAAATGAGTTTACTCCCTGCTTACTTTCTTTGTATACATTCGACATACGGGCCGATCCGGGATTTACGGGAAATCGCGGGTTTTCGGTTGCCGGCGATTAAACTGCTTTCATTCGGCGTCTCATCAAAAATGAAAATATTTTTGAAAACTACAAGTCTCATGGGTTTTAGTGGTGAAAAAATAATTTTAAAAATCGTTCGGGAAATGAGTTTACTCCCTGCTTACTTTCTTTGTATACATTCGACTAACGGGCCGACGGGATTTACGGGAAATCGCGGGTTTTCGGTTGCCGGCGATTAAACTGCTTTCATTCGGCGTCTCATCAAAAATGAAAATATTTTTTGAAAACTACAAGTCTCATGGGTTTTAGTGGTGAAAAAAATTTTTAAAAATCGTTCGGGAAATGAGTTTACTCCCTGCTTACTTTCTTTGTATACATTCGACTATACGGGATTTACGGGAAATCGCGGGTTTTCGGTTGCCGGCGATTAAACTGCTTTCATTCGGCGTCTCATCAAAAATGAAAATATTTTTGAAAACTACAAGTCTCATGGGTTTTAGTGGTGAAAAAATAATTTTAAAAATCGTTCGGGAAATGAGTTTACTCCTGCTTACTTTCTTTGTATACATTCGACTATACGGGCCGATCGGGATTTACGGGAAATCGCGGGTTTTCGGTTGCCGGCGATTAAACTGCTTTCATTCGGCGTCTCATCAAAAATGAAAATATTTTTGAAAACTACAAGTCTCATGGGTTTTAGTGGTGAAAAAATAATTTTAAAAATCGTTCGGGAAATGAGTTTACTCCCTGCTTACTTTCTTTGTATACATTCGACTATACGGGATTTACGGGAAATCGCGGGTTTTCGGTTGCCGGCGATTAAACTGCTTTCATTCGGCGTCTCATCAAAAATGAAAATATTTTTGAAAACTACAAGTCTCATGGGTTTTAGTGGTGAAAAAATAATTTTAAAAATCGTTCGGGAAATGAGTTTACTCCCTGCTTACTTTCTTTGTATACATTCGACTATACGGGATTTACGGGAAATCGCGGGTTTTCGGTTGCCGGCGATTAAACTGCTTTCATTCGGCGTCTCATCAAAAATGAAAATATTTTTGAAAACTACAAGTCTCATGGGTTTTAGTGGTGAAAAAATAATTTTAAAAATCGTTCGGGAAATGAGTTTACTCCCTGCTTACTTTCTTTGTATACATTCGACATTACGCCGATCGGGATTTACGGGAAATCGCGGGTTTTCGGTTGCCGGCGATTAAACTGCTTTCATTCGGCGTCTCATCAAAAATGAAAATATTTTTGAAAACTACAAGTCTCATGGGTTTTAGTGGTGAAAAAATAATTTTAAAAATCGTTCGGGAAATGAGTTTACTCCCTGCTTACTTTCTTTGTATACATTCGACTATACGGGATTTACGGGAAATCGCGGGTTTTCGGTTGCCGGCGATTAAACTGCTTTCATTCGGCGTCTCATCAAAAATGAAAATATTTTTGAAAACTACAAGTCTCATGGGTTTTAGTGGTGAAAAAATAATTTTAAAAATCGTTCGGGAAATGAGTTTACTCCCTGTACTTTCTTTGTATACATTCGACTATAGGCCGAGGGATTTACGGGAAATCGCGGGTTTTCGGTTGCCGGCGATTAAACTGCTTTCATTCGGCGTCTCATCAAAAATGAAAATATTTTTGAAAACTACAAGTCTCATGGGTTTTAGTGGTGAAAAAATAATTTTAAAAATCGTTCGGGAAATGAGTTTACTCCCTGCTTACTTTCTTTGTATACATTCGACTATACGGGCCGACCGGGATTTACGGGAAATCGCGGGTTTTCGGTTGCCGGCGATTAAACTGCTTTCATTCGGCGTCTCATCAAAAATGAAAATATTTTTGAAAACTACAAGTCTCATGGGTTTTAGTGGTGAAAAAATAATTTTAAAAATCGTTCGGGAAATGAGTTTACTCCCTGCTTACTTTCTTTGTATACATTCGACTACGGGCCGATCGGGATTTACGGGAAATCGCGGGTTTTCGGTTGCCGGCGATTAAACTGCTTTCATTCGGCGTCTCATCAAAAATGAAAATATTTTTGAAAACTACAAGTCTCATGGGTTTTAGTGGTGAAAAAATAATTTTAAAAATCGTTCGGGAAATGAGTTTACTCCCTGCTTACTTTCTTTGTATACATTCGACTATACGGGATTTACGGGAAATCGCGGGTTTTCGGTTGCCGGCGATTAAACTGCTTTCATTCGGCGTCTCATCAAAAATGAAAATATTTTTGAAAACTACAAGTCTCATGGGTTTTAGTGGTGAAAAAATAATTTTAAAAATCGTTCGGGAAATGAGTTTACTCCCTGTACTTTCTTTGTATACATTCGACTATACGGCCGACCGGATTTACGGGAAATCGCGGGTTTTCGGTTGCCGGCGATTAAACTGCTTTCATTCGGCGTCTCATCAAAAATGAAAATATTTTTGAAAACTACAAGTCTCATGGGTTTTAGTGGTGAAAAAATAATTTTAAAAATCGTTCGGGAAATGAGTTTACTCCCTGTACTTTCTTTGTATACATTCGACTACGGGCCGACGGGATTTACGGGAAATCGCGGGTTTTCGGTTGCCGGCGATTAAACTGCTTTCATTCGGCGTCTCATCAAAAATGAAAATATTTTTGAAAACTACAAGTCTCATGGGTTTTAGTGGTGAAAAAATAATTTTAAAAATCGTTCGGGAAATGAGTTTACTCCCTGCTTACTTTCTTTGTATACATTCGACTACGGGCCGATCGGGATTTACGGGAAATCGCGGTTTTCGGTTGCCGGCGATTAAACTGCTTTCATTCGGCGTCTCATCAAAAATGAAAATATTTTTGAAAACTACAAGTCTCATGGGTTTTAGTGGTGAAAAAA